>JAODLC010000065.1:4633888-4650042 GCA_026781145.1 Hippopotamyrus pictus | reverse complement strand
ATTTGAATACGCGCTGTTTAGCACTTGTGATACATTTTAAAAAGCCGGCGATTAGTCACGGGGATCGAGATAACCGACGTTAAGTGGCGATTTTGGCCCTCTCTCGTGCTCGAGATATTAGGGTTCGGCAACATAAAAGAATCGACATAACCGATGAGAAATGCTATAAGGGAATTTGGCGGTTCCACTTCAAAAACGTCGACTTAATAGGGTTGGCGAGTAAGGCGAGGTCGAGATAAGTGGGTTCGACTGTATATGCTTTTTCCTTCAGATAACCTATTCACAGAACACCAATATCTTCATGCAATTCAACCAATCAACTGATGATGCAACCAGCTTGGTTTGGTGGCGCTTTCGGCCCCACTAGTAAGCAGGTCCACATTGGCTGCAGGTACGGTTCAAATACTTTGCAATGCAAAAGCGCCAGTTCACGGTACGGGTCAGTTAGGGCTCAGTTCTGGATGGCAGTGGAAAAGCGCCTCTACTTACGCTGCGGTGCATCAGCCTCCCTCCACAACACTCAGATTCACACATCTGAAGGGTTAACCAGCACAGCCAATAAAGGCTCTCTCAAGGGCCCCCACCGTCACAAATCCGATACCCTTCCCCCAGTCTTCGTGCCAAGCCCGTGTGATCACGGCATGGTGCTGCAAATCCTGGCACTTCCTCCAACACCGTATGAGGGCCCAGGGCTGTCTCTTGGCACACCGCTGACTACCAAATTGAAGCCGAGTTGTTACAGAGATTTTATATCCCCCCACCACCCCCCAAAGCTAGTGGTGGCAGTATCCCATCCCTGTGTAATCCACCCAAACCCTCAATCAGAGGGCATTACAATCACATCAAGGAGCAACCACAAAAAAAAAAAAAAACCCAACAGGAAGAAAAACCAACCAACGGAATCGTCTACCATGGCCGTTACGGAGAGGCTTGGAACGATCGGTCAATCAATCAACCACAAGATTGTAGGGAGAAAGAAAAACCAAAAGCCCAGAGAGGTACATGAAGCTATGCTGACCATCACAAGCTGAGACGACCACCCACACGCCAAACAGAAGGTACCGGAAAACTAAGACAAAGTGCTTCTGAGGCCTGGGCCAACGAGCGTCACATGGCACATGGGGACTCAGAGTATCTCTTAGTCTGAAGCTGAACTGTGGTCCTGCATTCAGTGGCCAGAACGGCTGATCTCATTGCCAGGCTTTTGCGGAAATGCCCAGAAGTGTGAAAAAGGCCCTAGTGAAGAGGACACCAACACTGACATGCATAACACACCAGCAAAAAAAATCAGACCTCAAGTGCCCAAGCTTCCCGCCAGCTAGAGGTGGACGAAAAACCGATTTTATCGATTAATTCGAATTTACAGTTCAGGACGATGTGTTTTTATGAAAGACGATTTTATTACTTATTTTACACGCGAGCGCCAAAAGCAGAACTAATGCGACGCACCGTTATTCACGGGTAAATTAGCGCGGCGCACCCAAACGCTGTAGGGGATTCACAAACAACATGGCAATGGTTCAGTTTTGCGCCGTCGGACAGTCGCACGCAGACCAAACAAGTCCTCGTTGCAAAGTCTGTTTAAATACTGTTGCAACCAAAGGAAGCAGAACGGCAAATATATTCCAGCACCTAAAGCAGAGGCACAGCGGAGTGGGAGAAGTGCAGCTCCCAGCGAAATGAAAATAGCCGCAGCACCAGCACAACATGCAGAGTTAAGCAAGCAACCGTCCCTGACACGTTTACGAACTGTGTGCCATATGATTAGAATGGGGCACGGTGGAAGGCGATAAACGCTGTCGCGATGTATATTGCAAAAGACATGGTGCCCATACATACTGCGGAAAAGCCGGGATTCATTAACGTGCTAAAAGTTTTTACAAGTTTCTAAAAGTGTTTACAATGGCGTGGTTTGCCATGTCACTTACAGGCATCTTTTTTGGCTTGTCAGATTGCACTTTAACTCTAAAGTAAAAATAAAAAAAAAACAAAAAAAAAAAAACAAAATAAAATTAAAACTTGTTTTGAACCATTTATTTGTCATCTGTAGTTTGATTTTGAGTAGGGGACGGGAAAATCGATTTAAAATCAAAAATCAGATTTATTGTGAAAAAAAAACGGAGATTTTATTTTTAGGCGATACCGCGCAGCTGTACCGCTAGCTACTTGCTAAGCACTTGTAATTGTAAGACTCCCCCTTTTCTGTCCTACTTCTCTAATAATCTTTGATGATGCCCCGTCGCCCAGCTCATCAGTGTCGAGTTGCCATCCAAAAGGCTGAATCCAATCTCCAGACCAGTATTCCAGGCCATGGTACATCTGAGTTGTTGAGCATGACACTGAGCAGGATCACGAAGCAGGTCCCAGTGATCTGCAGTGAACTGATTGTTCAGCCAGTGTGGAGGTCGTCACTGAATAGAACCTGCCCAGGGAATCGTTCATTTTTGCACCAGCCCTCCTTATCAATAAGTAACGAAGGTCTCTGGAACAAACCCAGACGCTGAACTCCAAGAAAATCCCTCTTACAAGGCAGGAGGAGCTAAGACTACTCCTTCAGTGACAAGCCATGGTCACAGGGTATTAAACATAATGGATGCATTTTGCCTTTTTATTTCTCTGTATGACTATAACTACTTGTAATCAGTGGGGACCTAGTGCTTGTAACCAGGAAGCTGCTTGGTCAAGTGCAGCTAGTTAAATGTTGCCTCAGTTCCAAGAACCTGAATCCTTCAAACTGAGATACTGAGCAACCACGCAAAAACAGACACTCCATTTCCTTGTTTTGGGTGAGACAGCGCTTCGTAGATGCATGCGACAGTGTAAATTCAGGCCACACGCTTGCCTGTCGGTACAAAGGCAATAGCACATGCCGCATTCCATCGCCAAGGTGACCATTGTCGCATCTGTTAAACGTATAGCTCTGCACTGTCAGAAATGCTAATTGCGGATGTGGAACTATGCATTTCTGTTCTGTAAACACCAGCAATCCACATCGATACAGGTGACCTTTCCTATAAAACTGACCCATATTCTAACCGGTGACCCAGCATGGAACACAAGGTGGGGAAGACTCATAATCACACATTATGGCGATGTAGAAACGTCACTTTGCTTGGAGGACCTGAAGGAAAACTCATGAAACATGAGAAGAACATGCAGACTCCACAAACAGAGCAAGAATGGGACTTGTGCCCTGGGGGTTACAGTGCTACCCACTGAGCCAACCTATATGAATATATGATACATATAAAAAATGCATCAATACGAAGCTATGTATTATTACAATTCTACTAACTGCAGCCAAAATTCAAATAATTAAAATGGACCAGAGGCCCAAAATCTCAAAGCACTGCTGTTTTTCCATAGTTTTTTTAAGTAAAATGTACGTCTTTACAAGAAATGCCTTGACAAATAACCTAACAATTCAGCGACTTCAAAGGGACAATTTCGAAACAGCCGGATGAAATCGACAGAAGTCAGTTTCAAGGTGAAGTCATTTCCTGTGCTGCCATCGTACCCGAGCAGCTTGGGAAACTCCCGTCTCAGAGAGGCGACAGTGATTAAGCACCTCGAATTAAGGGCTTGATTAGCAGACTAACCGTTACATTAGGCAGCATGTAGAGCTCCACACGGGACCGTACGTGTATGCTAATATGATTGTGCTGTGTTCTGAAGCCAGCGGGAGGAAAAAAAAAAAGAGAGACTTTCTTCATTTGCCTTGACCAGGCAAACAAGCTGTAGCGGGAGATGCTAATTTTCCATTGTTATGCTAATTTCCTGTTGTTTATGCAGGCCTAATTCCTGACCCGGCATTCAGTGACTCCGTGTTCCCTTTCCACGAGTAAACAGCCGAGTTAAGGCGGAATTACGATGATTTGCATTCATGCCGGTGACAGGCCCGAGCGCCGGTATACGCACCGGCAGAGCGAGAACAACGTATGTACGAGTTCTCATAAAGATGAGAGACCCAAAATAAAAGCCTGTCTTATATTACCACCTGTAGGGCGAAAGTGAGCTGGATCACAGGGGAAAATGGCCGTCACACAAAGCGGCAGCTCGTCATCAAAACATCTGCACGGGGGAGGCAGAGTGTGACGGCTAATTTTGTAAACAGACAAGAAAGCGAGTAGCGCCCCAACCGCGGGGCCAACCGTGACTCTACTTTGATCAGAGACACGCTTTCTCCCAGCTCTCAGGCCCCCGGCACAGGGAGAAGGCTAGGTGGTCCCTCAGGAGTGCCAGTGAAGAGGACCACCCCCCCCCCCACCATCACCACTGTCAGGTCCTCTGTAGTTTCATCAGCTGCCCCCACCAAACCTCCTCTGAAGACAAAGGGCAGCATCATACAAGCTTATCATACGAGATGTTCTCTCGCCTTGGAATGGAAAAGCATGCAGTGATCCCTGCACCCTAACCCACAAGCCCCATGTCACCGCTCTGCTCCAGTGCTTCTCAACCTTTCGGCACCGTGACCTAATTTTTGCCATGTCAGCTCAGTCGCAACCCTTTATTTAGACCTGTACTTCATAAACACTAAGTTCAAATGCGCAGTGCACTCTGCAATTTTCACCAATCAATGCCTTTTGCACAAATATGATTGGATGTGCCAGTGAATTTTAAATTAAGCATCTATGATTTGGCTTCTTGGATTGGTTTGAGCGTTCACTAGTTTTGTGCTAAGCGTTTGCAGACCCAAGATCCGTTTATATAGGTTAAATACAGGACTGGGGCTGGGAAATCTGACTGTGGATCAGCATAGGAGCTTGCTGGTTTTAAAATGCTTACATTTCCAACAGCCCTTTCAGAACTTGCCACAACCCAAATTTGGGTCGTGATCCACTGGTTGAGAATTGCTGCTCTATTCTACCCCATCTTCCTCTTGTTTCTGTAGGTGTAATCTACCCCACCTTTCTCCTCTAACTGTCCCTGTACTCTGCTCTGTCTTCCTCATGTGACCCATTCCTTCTGATCACTCCTCCTCCTTCTTACAGACCTCTGCAGTGAATAAATCACTCCACTGTTTCACGGGCCAGATAAATGACAGGAAAGGTTCAGAGACGGAGAAGGGGACGGTGGGTGTGTCAGGAGTGGAACGAAAACACCACGTTCAAAGTTGGAAAAGAACAATTTCTTTCGTGGTGTCTCAGCGCTTAAATGATAGCCAACAATGACTGGGGTGTTGTATCAATGCGGGGGTGGGGGGGTTGGACATGTCTGTACCAGTCGGAGCTGCAGCCTCCGTGCCAAGATGGACACCGCACTGCCGACGACAGGAAGCCTTCAGATGCTTGGAGTCACCACAGACAGGTTAAGTCGTCGCAGCAGAGGGATGAGACACACGAGCGTCTGTGTGCAGAACCACGAGGGAAAGCAACCAATGGCTGCCCTTTCAATTCCTAAAAGCGACAAATGGCACGTTCCCGCGGGAAGCGAGAGCCGCGCAAAGACACAGGTGCACAACACCGCCTTGGCTCCTTGCCCAGTACCCTTCATCAGTGCAAATCTCACACCCTGCACAGCTTAATGGCCTGCTTTAAATTTTACTGACTCAAAAGTCCATAGCCCGGAGAAATGAGGAAGAAGAACAAATATTTGCACGTGTACAACGTTTTCAGGACCTGCAAAATCCACTGAGGTCCCTACGTCGTCGATAATTCTGAGGTATGTCATACCCAGCTCCACTGCCAACCTTTCAGATGTTACAGTTGTTTGGGGTGGGGGGGGCGGAGCACCTGCATCATTTCAGAGCCCAGGAGCGTCTTTTTAGCCGACCGTGAGGATGATTTGTAGATCACAGCATGGTAGAGTTAAAAGCAAGTAATCCCAGGGCAGTCTTAACCCCAACAGCATCAAACTTTAATACAGGCGGACGGGGCACAGCAGGAATACAAATGTACAGCCTGCGTTGCGATTCCTAACACCTCACGCTGACAGGTCCGCGTACAATCTGACGTACTGACACCTGGATGCAAAGCCAGCTACACACAGCCTTAAGTGGCCAATCAGCATATGACAAAACCACGGTGGGTGGGACTAATCACGTCCTATCAGGTGACTGGCCACCCCCATTGGTTACCTTTTCGGTTCTCATTGGGTTGGACAAGGCCATTAATCAAAAGCATTCTGCAGCCGGATATGAGCAAGGTCAATTTTAAATGAAGGTGGTGGTTTCCACTAGGGATGCACCGATCCGATATTCGGATCGTATCGGCGCCGATCCAGACCTATTTGACGGATCAGGTATCAGCCATGCGTGACCGATCCACGTCCTATACTTATTTAGGTTTTGGGAATCTCTAAAAAGATAGCTCCTATTTCATGTTAAATCTATTTGTACAATCAATCGCACGACAGCTCTTTCCCATTTTACATGTGTTTTTTTGTGGCATTCAAATCGAACGCTAACTCTGCCCCTCAGTCTTTTTTGCCACTCAGTGGGTGTGAGTACAGTGACTTCCGCCTGCTGTGATGTCAAGCGCATACCCTTCGCAGTACGAGGAGCATAAGATAAGACGTGACGATCTGGGGGCATTTTGCGCTTTTAACAGAAACCAGCAGCACAGCGATTTGCAATCTTTGTAAAATGAAGTTTTGAGAGGTGGGAATAGCGTTTAATGGACAATCCCCCTTAACAAAGCGCACAAAAAAAAGACAGAACAAAGACAGAAAAAGCAAAGGAAGATTTGGGAGCCGCTAACTTGGACGGTTTTGCGAACTCGCTGCAGCTTGTGATACAAGAGGGGCTGACATCGCAACAAAGTGTATCTGCGCTGACACCAATGGGAGAAAAACTGTGTTAAAATTTTAAGCATTCGCCACTTGTGTTTACTTGCTTTGAAGATATTCATATTGAACTGCTAATGCCTCAAAAACGCTTAAAACACACGGGGTGGAACAGTACGTTATGTATGTTTGTAGTAGCCTAATTAAATATTTTTCGTCATACATTTTTTCCATCTGTATTTACTAGCTTAAAAAAAAATATAGCTCTTGTATCGGAATCTGTATCAGTATCGGCAGTTGTGTATCGGAATGGGATCGGAATTGAAAAAATTTGGATCGGCCCATCCCTAGTTTCCACCCGCCCTTTCTGCTCCTCTTAATTTTATTTTTCCTACTCCATTTGTAAAAATTGCAGACGCGCAACAAGCATCCAGGAAACTCGGGTAAAAACCACAAGTAGCATTTCCATCACTACGCAGGATGCAAACCAGTGGCCCAAAATCGGAAAAAGACGAAAAAAGTCATTCCCGAAAACAAAGAGAGTCTCTCAGGTGATGCACATGAAAGCCTGCTGCCTCACACAGCCTCCTTGAAAGCCTGCTGCCTCACACAGCCTCCTTGAAAGCCTGCTGCCTCACACAGCCTCCTTGAAAGCCTGCTGCCTCACACAGCCTCCTTGTGCCAAACTACTGTGAAAAAACCAGAACAGAAAGTAAATATCTGGTGGTTTCCTGGGTTCTCACTACGAAGGGAGAAACAGAGCAATAAACAAGAACAGAGGAACCCCAGGCAGTGATAAACACGGCCAGTGGCCCCGGTCATTTACCCTAAGTAGGTTCGCCCCCCTCCCCCATGACACCCTGCTTCCTGCCTGTCAGAGGTGGAAATTTCAGGTCCAGAAAGTACAAATCCAGACCGTGATTTAATTTCAACCAACCAGTTGAGCATAAAGAGTCACAGTTACAGAGTACTCCACTGCTTGGTTGAAACAAAATCCTGATCTGGATTTGTACTTTCTGGACCTGAAATTTCCACCTCTGCTGCCTCTACCCACACTGAACAAAAAAAAAAACTTCTTAAATCATTAACATCTCATCTGCATTTTTATCTTAATCCTACAGCTCGACTGGGATGGGGGGGGAGCCGAGTACAGATGTCATAAATTGACCAAGAACTGCACCCCAGCTGATACCATTGCCCGACCTCAGGGGGGGTCACCATAGAAACCCTACAGCCTCCATATCATCATCATCCTCTGTCTGTACTTTCTGCCCCCCCCGAATCACCTAAATTCATCTCCCCCAGCCTGCTTGATGACAGCGACATTCCTGTGCAGCTCTGCAGAGCAGCAGCGACCTGGAGCGCCGTCTGCCTGCTCTTCCCCGGCCCCGAGGTGGCAGTGGAGGGAAATTTATAAGCTCGTAATTGACCCATAATAATATCGACAGGGCAAGGAGTCTGCTGAGGGAGAAGAAGAAAAGCTGTAATGAAACAAACGTCTCGGATTCATCTAAAAGGGAGCCGTAGGAGCTTGCAGCCGGCTCGGAGAGAGCATGGCGGAGCGAGACCCAGCTTGGCCGCTTCTGGGGCCCGGTCTCGAAAGGAAGAGCCCTGGAATTACGTACACAGACGGCGAAAGAAAACGCTGGAGAGAAAAACAGGGAAAGCTCCTAACAGTGCATGTGTTTTATTCATACGACAACCCTGACGTCAGGGGAGCCATGTGAATGGTGGGCGGGGCCGTGCTGGTGGTGGGCGTGGTCATTTGTGTTGTGGGCGTGGTCACGTGCATGTGAGCAGTGGGAGGTGCCTTGGGAGAAGAAGGCGGGGCCTTGTAGGCAGCAAAGAGCGACTTGAATATCATGGGCAGGGCCATGTCTGGGGTAGGCGGGGTTGTGTGAGTGGTAGTTGGGGCATGTCAGCGGTGGGTGGGGCCATGGAGCAGTAGCTTGAGAATGCTACCTGCACCCTATTGAGGGAACATCTGCCTTTAAAAGAGAACAAGAAATAAAACGAAGAGAGAAGAGACACCTGGACAAAAGACTAGACCCCCCCCACCCCCCGATCTCTAAGAAGTTCCCCATCAAGGCTAACCAGGTGCGGAACAGCAATTTTATAACGGAGCATTTAAGAATGTGCCTTAGGTGCCGCTGCAGCATGCATTGGGACTCCATTAATGCAAGCGCATGGAACAACAGCTTATTTCATAAAGAGGTCTTTAAAAAAAGCTAAAAGTTTGGCGCCTTTCCTGGAGACATGCCCGTCATCGGGTCGTGCTGCAAGCTTTGCACAAATCCTCTTCCTTTCAGAGCAAGCCTTGCCACAAGGCCTTACCACGTGGCGACCTATTTACACTGCAGGCCGAGGCAGTGAGCGCGAACGTGCGGGGATGTCTGAGACAGAGCTACGGAGCTCTGAGACAGGCCACTCAAACTGTGTCCCGTAGTATGTGGAAAGTATCACACCTATGGCACGAGCCTGGAATCACTAACAAGCCAAATTACGATCGATTTCACAGCTGTCTGCAGTTTTTTTTTGGTGTACATTAGCTTTTAAATGTCTAAGCATTTCTAAAGTGTTTCGATTCTCGTTTGAGATGCATGATAAAGAAACCCAGACTGACCAGTTAAATCAAACGACTGGCTACAATCTACAAGCCTAAAAACCAGTTGGAGGGTCTCGTTACTACCTGCAAATTGTACAAAGGAAGTAGCGATAGGTCTGCTGACAGAGGCCTGCCAGAAAGTCTAACCGTAAAAGGTCAAGAGCTGGCTGCTCGTTAACGTCATTAGCGGGAGCTTCCGACCCAAACGGGCCAGCCAATCAGCTGCCTCTCCCCCAGCCAGTGAAATGCAGGCTGGGCCTCTGCGCCCGATTTCCCTTTGATGCATACCACATTAGAAAATGAAAATCAATATCCAATTTCTTAGAGGACTGGAGCTCCATTTATAGCAGAGACAATCCCATTAAAGCCAGTACGCAGACTGGGAAATCGCATCCCACACCCGGGTCCCGCACTGGGAGCCCAATGGTCTCCCCCCGCACAGGTACAAGGAGCGACCATCCTGGGTGAGAAGTTAATGTTCCCAAAATGTTTTAAGAGCACAGCAATTAAGACTCTCATCCACCTGGAGAATAACCTTTATAATTTCCTGAACAGATGCAAGGCAGGGAACAACCTAGTAGTGGGCGCCAACCCGTCACAGAAGTCAAATTCTAAAAACAATAATTATTTCTCACTAACCAATAAAATTTGAAAGAAACGATAAACAGAGATGAACAAAACAAACAAATAAATAAATAAATAGCCTGGGAATCATGAGCAACTTTTCGGCTGGGCTGGGCGCAGAACCACGCAGCCGATTTAAGAACTGCGCATCAGTGATGGCAGCACGCAGCTGTCGTCTGCGTACAACTGCACCTTTCACAGAGAAACAGCTGCCTGACACTGTGACACTGCGACCACGGACCAGGCCGCAGCCTTGTCGGGGATGACAGAAGGTCACGCGTAACCAGAATAGCAGCAAAAGTAATACAGGATCGACAAGAGCAAGAGCCAGCGTTTCAAGACTCCCCCTAACGATCAACCCTGACATCTCACCAGGAGACAGGCTGGGGACTTAATTTATGTAAACCGTGATCGAAGCCAGTAAAGATAAAGGTATGGTCTACAATATCATCTGTACGGCAGCTGGCTCGGGCAGGCGGGACGGTCTTTCGTCTGCGATAAGGAAAAGCGGATGAGCAGAATAAGATTTGCACAGCCATGCTGCTGAACACCATGGTATTCTGCACGGCTAATCTAGATCACACCGTCCTAGCTTCTCCAAGGCCGGAGTCTAAGAAACAGTATTTGTCACAGATGTCTTTCAGATACTCTGCCCCCCTGCCAGAAACAAGCTGCTCCTCTTCCGCGATCTGTTCTTAAAAATAATTGTCAGATGGAGGCGATATGGTGATGGATATTACCTCTGGCGTGCGTTGAGACTTCAAAGGCTTCCCATTGCTCTGGCTGCTAGCTAACTAGTACACTCAAAATGGGATTACATTGGGAGCATCCGCATAATGACAGATCCGCATAATTTCTTTTAAAAAAATATGGGGGAGGGGGGGGCTGACTGACTGTCATGTGATGCCCGGTTTCCGTTAAATCAACAGGCTTGGTTGAGAGCAAGCATTTGCTTTTACTGAAGCTGGCTGGAGGCTCAGAGTATGTGACATGTACATGAGTCATGTAAGAGCGAGGGACACCCACGCACCCTCATAATCACTAAGATTTGAACCAAATATATATATGTATATATATAAACATGATACCCAGAAAAAATAATACGGACCTAAACTGAATTATATAACACTAATGGCCGGCGTATACTTCCTCACGTGTAATGAGGTGACTAAATGATCCTACCTTACCTCTCAATTAGGGCTTTGGGGGAAAAAAATGAAGCAATTATGTAGATTAAGAGGCTCAGACTATGGTTGTCACTGAGAGAATAAAGCACAAATAGATGTTTTGCCTGCTGCTTTTCACTATTCCCATCGCAAGTGCAGCCTCTCAAAAGAACCGCGCATCCGAAGTCGGACTCGCTCCGGCCGCTAGCACCATAAACGAGATTCGGCTCTCAATAATAAATGGCATCATAAATGCATGATTATAAAGGGAGATGACGATGTCTAATACGAATAAAACCCTATCCAGCGATAAACATTTTATTTCTCACGGGGTTAGTATGAAAACTACTCAGATCTCACATAGTGGATACCGGTTGTTTGTCTTGTCAAGATTTTTTGGTTTGTTCTTCCCCCGATTTTTATGGATAATGTTTTTATAATAGGACACCTGGTGCAGAAAAAAAACTGGGTTATAGGAAAACAGGCTGTGGTTACAGTCAGACACCTTCGAGCCAATGCTGACACTCGGGATGATTAAACGCAGCAAGTTAAAGGCAGTCTGATCTGGAGAATGATCTACACAACTGGATCCAGTAGGATAAAATGTCCACAGGCTAAAGACAGCTAGGTACCTGGAGTTAAATACAGGTCCAAATAGTTTAAAACAGAAAGGTCACATCTAGGTGCAGAGTCTCAAAGAAGGTTAGATCCATACAGTTAGACAGCTAGATCCGGAGTTAAATTACTGTACGACTAATGGAGACTGCGAAGCGCATTATTGAGCGTAATTAACACATCCTACCTACTCTAGCGAAATTAAAATCCGTCGCCGTGTTAATTATTTATTTGATTATTATATGTACAACCTAAGGATGATCATTTTCATTTTCCGTTCTTACATCTTGCATTTCCTTTTAAAGCAACATGTAAGACTGCATGTCACACCTTCCCCTGAAACTACATCTTCCAGTTCGTGCCGTAACAAGGGCACAAAAAGTTCATTCATTACATTTCAACCGGCAAATATAGGGGCTGAAAAAAAAATAAAAACACTTCATTTGAGATTGCGTGCGATGACGACGCGCCAAGCCAAAAGTTAAACAGGTAATAATAACAAAAACGCATTTACACATCCACTATAATAATGTTTTAAATTCCAGTCTCTACACAGCCTTGACACTTAAAAAATGTAACTCGATGCAATTAACAATTCGCTACGCTCGGTTGCATTTCGGATGTAGCTGGCTTTGATTAAAAAAACAAGCGAACCGACTCGTAAATTGTGTTTTATCTTTGCGCACAGTATTCAAAAGTACCCGGGCAGTTATGATCACGCTTCTCGCTGAGTATCTAATCATCAGTCCGGGCTGCGAGATGGCGATTTGGTTGGGATACATTGTGGCGGCTGTATTTCGCTAACCGGCTCCATCTAGTAAACGACCCAGTCACCAAGTTGATCATACCCTTCTTGCAGATGCGTATTTCGGTGAGGTCCAGGGCCCCCTTTTCTCTGCGCCCGGCCCGGACACTTCTTCCTCGTCCCCCAGCACCCCCGCAGATGCCGAATCCGAGTCCTCTCCCTCCTCCAAGTCCTCGCCCTCCTCCACCTCCGCCGTCTTGAGTCGCTTGGGCGGTCTCTCGTACTCTCCTTCCTCGTATTCCTCAATGAGAGACATCGTTACCTCGGCGTAAAAATTGCACTACGGCAAAAACAATAACAGGCGCCCTTTATGCCGGAACCGACAGATCGGGCAGATGAACTTGCCGAGCGTCTCTGGGAGCCCAGTCGAGCTGCCTCACCGCGTTATTATCCTCCGCGGCGTGCGCATACAGCTAAAACCGACTGTCAAGCACCGAAGCGCCCTCTGCACATCTGTACCGTCCCTCTTTGTTCACATTGCAGCTCAGACAGCTTAGAGCCCACCCCCCGGCCTCTGATTGGATGCTCACGGCTGGAGACTAATAAAACTCGTCTGTGATTTGTTAAAACACTTGCGTGTCAAGGAGGGGGGAAAGCGATCCGAAGACATACTTCTGCAGCAGGGATACGAGAAAAAAAGCATTATGTCTGTCACGGTGCTGTGGTTACTAAACACCAGGACAGTACTCACAGTGGCAACACATAGTGTTTACTTTGCGCTGGGATTGCCTGTCCGCAGCAGTTGTGCTGCTATAGTTGGTGTTATAGGTGTTGTTATAGTTGTAAGCTCAGGTTCACTACAGTTACCTACGTGTAATAGATAAAAAAAAACAGCAAGATTTGCATGTCTTTGACAGACCTGTGCATTCTTGTCTATTCCATAAACACTTGCATCTTGTTTGCATTTTTATGAGCAAACATTTTTCCATAACTTTTGCAAAAATTGTATATATAAACAAGACCTCAAATTTAGCATACACAATAATATGGATTTTAATGAGTAACATTCACTTTGCCCACTTGCACACTCTGAAGTTTACCAAAGCCTTAATGAGAATTCTAGCAGAATTTTAATCAGCTTTTTTGGATGGCAGGTGATCTACCGGTGAATAATGTGGGCCCGGTTACATCATCTGGCATATTCGTCTCAGCTGGAATTTCCACTAGTGAGCACAAACACTTTCCTTGTGCCAAAATCCATTGGCATGTCGTTAGAAAAACAAACACAGTAACAACGCTGTCAGCCGGTGTCACTATTTTTAACGTCAGTGCCACAAACTGACCTGCTCTCACGCCTTTGACGGAATGTTCTGCGGGCTGCATGCATGTGCTGCTGAAGCGAAAACAGGAGGCGGTTTGATCAAGGTGCAAGAACACAGCAGTTGCAAGTGACACGGTCGCATGCAGCACATGCCGCGCCGTGACAGCCTCTGTACATCAAAGAGACGAGACAGGAAACAAGAATGAACTTGGCTTTCCTATGAATCACTACACAGAACTATTCTTTACATCGGACAAGGCCCGTTCCTGTTTACCTCAGGTGCCCTGTCAAATTCGATACCCTCATAAACTACGATATTGTTTGCGAGCCTACAGCCAAATCGTGTTTTAGGAAACTGGGTTGTTTTCCCGCTGTTGTTAATAAATATTTTTTCATGTGTTCAATCTGATCTAGGGCGTGCTGAAAAATTGCTTGGGAAGTAGGCTGAAATTGTTCGGAGAAAGGATTCAGTCATGGCCACATTATTCCTGAAGGACACCCCTGTTTGTACTTACAGATGCCTGTGATAGCACTTTGAGAAAGTGCTGCTTTAGTTTCAAGTCTCGTCCCAGTCTCCTTCCAACAAAGTGGCCCTTGACTCCACGTTGGGCATCTGCCAGAGAGAATAGCGCCACCTGTTGTTTGGTCGCTGTAGCTGGTGTGCAATGTCAAATTAAATGGAGCATGCAAGCTGGCTGTCCTTAGCATTAAACAAGTTTCTACCGACCAATAGTATAGGAATGGGTGTCTGGGGGTGCAGTAATGTCAGGGAAGGCCCACTGAAACTGAACAAACACACAGACATTTCATCGTTGAGTGGCCATATACATTGACACAGTTGACACGTTTTTAATGCATTTCATTATCGGATTCTCGGATGATCACAGACTCTTTTTTTGACGTTATGACTCCACTTGCACGACCTACGATGTGCAAACGTGCAGATATTCCAGTAGCAACTGCATAGAGTTTAAAATCCTATAAAGGTCTGGAATCACAGCAGCTTAAATAAACAGAAAGACAGTTTTTCCAAAAGCGTTTCATAGTGTCACTGAACCAAAGTCTTAAAATTTTGATTTGATATATTCTGGGTCAGGCTGTTGCACCTGATATTCAAAGAGCACCACCAATTAACGCACAAAAGGTAATTAAAAACCAGAATCTTCCATCCTCTGCTATAATCCTAAACATTTCCATGCCTATCAAAGTAGAGGTGTCTCCAGTATTACATTGTTTTAATCTTGTCTTCATTTCCATTAAAAATGAGAAGCGAAATTGTGCCTTTTAGTCATGTGCTTCATTTTTGGACACATGACTTCCTGGATACTGAGCCCCCCCTCCCACCACCACCCATCCCACAAGCAGGATTAGATTAGAGATTAGAGTCTAGATTTGGAAGACTAGATCTATTGGTTAGGCAGACTACATCACATCCTGTTTGGAAATAAAGTGGCATAATCTTTCAAGTTTACTTGCAAGGAAGGTGAGCACTTCCAAACAGATACACAAACCGCGGACACAAATACAAATTGATATGCAGGCTCGTGACACGAAAATTAATCAGATGACTGAAACAAAGACATATGGCAGCCAAGTCAAGCACCTGCACATGCACAGCAGACATACCTGCACAAGATGTCATGCATGCACACACAGCAATTCAAAGTCAAAGCAAAAACAAAACAAAAATGAGCAGAAAAAGCAGGATTTCCTGTGTACATGAAATGTATAATTATCTTTCACTTACTCCATCTAGGATGACAAAATGGTTTTGCCTTTGCACTCAGTCACACTAAATAATTTCAGGTTGAGTATGTTTCTCAAGTGTACAACAGAAGATCACAATACCACTGTTTAAACCAGAACAGTTTTGAGTTATAATTATGTTATGTTAACTATACACTACACCTCAAACCCCATCGCAAAAAGATCCAGAATATTCTTCTACTACAAGTCTGTACCTCAATAAGACCATCAAAGAGGAGTGGAAATGGCCAATATTGATGAGTGTAAAGGGTGGAGTTCTTCTGTAGGGAGGTGATGATGAGGGTCACTGTGACACAGTGGATTTGTCTATTAATCATAAGCTAGGTCGGATTCTTAGGAGGCTAGTCACACATCTTGAAGTCTGTCCCAGACCAAACCGAAAGCCAGAGGACTGAGGTCATTCTCATGATCCCATCTGGATGCCTTTAGAAGGAGCATGATAATTATTCAGAAAATCCTGGTCTATTTATTTTTAGCCACTATATTAATTTCACCCTATTATGTTGCTGCTGTGGGGCGGCACGGTGGTGCAGTGGTTAGCACTGTTGCCTCACACCTCTGGGACCCGGGTTCGAGTCTCCGCCTGGG
>JAODLC010000065.1:4621256-4633788 GCA_026781145.1 Hippopotamyrus pictus | reverse complement strand
GCTTCCGGGATAGGCTCCGGACCCCCCGCGACCCAGTTGGATAAGCGGCTTGGAAAATGGATGGATGGATGGATGTTGCTGCTGTCTTACTTCTTGTTTACATACACGCACATTGCACTATGATATAAACCTTTCGGTGCAGCTTCCCTGTTTTGCAATATCCTGTGTTTTGCGCTTCAGGAATTACGAAACTGTGCCCCTGTCACTGCTGTTGCACTGTGGTCCAGGCGGGATGCCATTTCGTGCCACTGAATACCTGTATATGGATGGTATGACAATAGAGACCATTTGATTTGACGTGATTTCATCGACGCCCCAGGACTGGAAGGGGGGAGGGGCAGGGTGTGTGTGGGACAAAGACTAAAAGCGAGAAAAGTGAAGCAAAACACTGACCACAAGGCATGCTGATCACAGGGCCCATATACAAGCACTCGGGGGGGGGGCAGGGGCGGGGGGCGGAATGAAATATGGCCATGTTGTAGATGGAGAGCAGCTTTTTCACCACCTGACTCAGAAAGCGTTGGAAATCTGGGGGATCTATAATAAGATGTGTAAAGTGCTATACCTGTGTTTCCAAATTCCTTGGGTTAATCTTAGGAGAGACTAAACTGAAAGGGACCTCACCTTCTTCAGGGGGGTACAGAAAGCAAAGGTCAGACATGGCACTACAAAATATTCTGACGATGACTGGCCAAAACCTCTTTGACACTGACTCTTCGCGAGGTGTCAAGAATCACCTCGCTGTGATATATCAGTATGTATTACATTCTGTGTAGCCAAAATGTGGTTCCTTGCACCCAGTCAAACACATCTAATGTGTTTCTCATAGAGGTGTGGACCTGGTACCACGTGTAAAATGAAACGGTAAAATGGGTGAATTGAGGACAGGAGGAGCCAAGGTCTGTTTGTACTTTTAGGATGTTTTTTTAGCAATAAAAATGGAAGTTCACATTATCGTGTGTTCAGCAGGACACAGAGTGTTTTATACAGATAATTGTGCTCAGTTTGTCTCTCCTTGAAGGGAATTGCGTATTTGTTTCCTAGGGTGGAAATCACAAGCATATTCGGCTGTAGTTCCTACATGGAAATGTGCTTATGTAAACGGCAAGATTTCACTCTGCAACATGTGGAGAGCAAACTGTAGCAAAAAGAGCGAGGGGGAGGACGGCTTGAAACATCAAATGATTATACTGTGTGGGCTTGGCACACAATAGATTTTGCTTATGTAAAACGACGGCACTTCTTTTCGCTGCTAAACGCTCCGAATGAGAGGTGCGCGAGAACGAGAGAAGGAAAAAGAAAGGAGAAGACCGAAATTGAAGAACGGGAAGGATGAAAGATTTAGCGGTCTGCTAGTCCTGGAGCACAGCCTGCCAAAAAACGCAGACAGAACCAAAACATCGTTTGAACCGGACCTTAAAGGTCTAGTTTGGATCAAAGAACCATCCTTGCAGCATTCATAATGCTGGACAGCTTTGATTTGTATGCATCATCTCCAATCAGCTGCTGATGGAAATTCTGGATTCCCTTCAATATGCCCTGAACATCCTACATGGACTCCGAATGGACCGAACCCAAAGGACACAAGGGCCTACATGGTCTCACAGAGAGACTGCAGGCAGGAACGTCTCCGTCGGTGACAAGACGGCTTCAGATGCATTAAAACAAGTCCAATGTGTCATGTGACAATCACTTTCTTGATCCCTTCTTCTCTGATGCTTAAAGATAATATGAGATGATTCACTGTAGAAAGGCATCCTGCACAGTGCCTCTGTGACGGCTGTTTGACCTAGATTGTGCCAAAGAGCCTCTTTCACGGAAAGAACAGAGGGCCCATCTCCTCCGGGAGGGAGACACACACTAATTGAGCCCTGGAATCATGTAATCATGTCGACTTACTCCAAATGGCTTCTGTGTGCACCTGTGCTGCTTTCAGCATACGTTGCTTGACAGGCATCGCAGGGAGAGATACATACGCAAGACTTTTTACCTTCCCATCCGATGTATTTTCATCTGAATGCTATCTGTGAGAGATCAGGTTGGAGGTGTGGTGTAGCTCTCCCAAACACTGCCCAGTGACGTCATAGAAAGTCCAGCCCCCCATACCCCATTCCCTCAACATCATTGCCGTGAAATACGGCTCCTTTGAACCATAACGGTCCCGGTTCATTCCCGGCAGGCCGGCTTCACAAGCCCGACCATCAGTTTTAAGCCCCACCTTTGAGTGACTCGGGCACTGACTCTGAGACTGAGGGCTGAGCTGAGCTGAGGAGAGGCTACCTCCACAAGGTTCTCTGAATAAAAACAGAAAGGGAAGAGGATTTCAATATCTTAGTCACAGTTTCTAGGGACTGAGCCTCTCACCTCTGTGCACCTTCAACTAGTAAAAAAAGGGATATTCTACTCAGGCACGGTATAAAAGAAACGTCTTGCTATGCCTGCAACAGCCAATTTCACTACATTATTATAACATTAAAAGAGGTTCAAGTAAATATGTAAATTATTATGTTTTGTATTATTAAAGCACAAAATAAACCTATTTTAATGGACCTGGATCCAACGGCTTCCATTTTGCATGCTAACGAATATAACTACAATCGTGTTAATACAATAGATATGTCAAATACAGTACTGTATGTGTCAGACTGATTAATAACTGATTAGACACACAAGCAGCATATCAATTACCAGTTTTATAAATGTGTTGATTATTTGTTTACTTTTGATAGATGCAGATCACTACTTTACTCCGATATTGACAGATAAAAAATCAGAATCAGAAAATGATTAAAGTTGTCCTGCAGATATATTAAACAGCCCAATGCGCGCTACATGCCGAACAGCTTCGCCGAAGTGCACGGCCGAGGTCACGTGACGCGCAGCTACCTGAAAGGCGTCCCGCGGCCTGGAAACAGCCGGGCCTCCTTCCCCGGGCTCCGCTGCGTCCTGTGGCGCAGGGTGGTGCTCTGATCTTATCTCGACCCGCGGATATGAAAATGGATCTCCTGCCAGAACTAGCAGCTACTCATTACGGCGGCTGAAGTGGCCATCGGATATCATCGGATTTCTCGGAGTTCCCACTAATCTTACGCCAAGCCTATTCCATGAAACCGGGCTCCGAGTTGGTCTTTGAAAAGTAAACTAACATGGTTTTTATCCAAGCCATCTGAATAATTAAGCTCACTCAAATTTAACTAAGGTCTAAGATTACAGGCTGCGAAATCCCATGCAAAGCAAATGTTAATAAATATATTCACTAGTGCCCAGTCAATGTTTTACTCCATTATTTATCTTCTAACCAACCGCATGTCCTGATCGGGGGCGGGGGGGGTAGAGTTTGTCCCATGCAACATAGGGGCCTGGGCGGGATGCAATGTTTGTATCGTTAGATCTACAATTTAATATCCCATTAAAAAAAGAAGCAAGTAACGGTGGAAAAACGTTGGATAACGCAAATGTATGACGGCTAGATTATCAGTCTTCATTGATATGAAGACTGCAAACTATCCTCGATGCTGCGCTCGTCATTTCAGGTACATTTTAGATCTTAGTTGTGTACATTTTTCCTACAGTGGAGCAAAAACCACACAAACTGGTGCATTGTCGGTTACAAACGGACGTGGCGCTTAATTTCGCTGAGGCTGCAATGCACATATGTAATACTTGAAATATTACGTATTTTTACGGTCGTGAAGGTTTTAAACCTTAATTCCTTCACTTCCCTAGTCTTCATTTATCATCGATGACAGCGAGTAGCGTTACTTTGTAATGTAATAAAGAGTTCAAATGAATGTTTTACTGCCGATTGTAGGGCAATTACCTCCGGCGCTAGACAGTGCAATGCGAACCGTAATAAATTACTTTTCACCTTTTGACAAGTAAACATATAATGCATCTATGGCGATGTAGTTACTATAGAAACAGACAAACGTGTTGCAATTTCTTCCCTTTTCTTCATCTTTCCAGCCGTTCTGAATTTTGAACGCTCGTGAAAAGACTGCCTGACAATTCAGGATAAGTGTTTTTCCCCCGAGAAAATGATGTCTACTTGTCCCAGTTTTATTTCACCCTCACATATAACTATGTAGACGAAACAGTTTATTAGATTTTATTTTATGCTAATCTGTTAAGGACTACTTGCACTTCTCATCGTTTTATTCTGTGGAAAAAATATATATCACCGAGATCGTACTGTGAATATTATGTATTCACTGCGGTAAATATTTTAAATTTATATATAGAAATTAATTGACTTAACTGGCTTCATTTGATCAATGATGGCTAGACCGTCAGTACAGTGGATTGCAAATTCCTCCATACAGCAAGTGTATCTCAGTGTAACTCACAAGCCCTTACAAAATAAATGCATGATTTTCTTTCAAAAAATGTCACTATTGGTTTCACGGTTCCTGTGTTTCTGCAGGTGCACTGACAGATATATCATAAAATATCTCCCTGTAACTTAAGTTATGTAACTGCCCAAAGGTCCCACTGCAAGGTTCAGTCCATTATGCTAGAGTCCAAAACCTTCAGATGTCATGTGCAGTACTGATCCTACTCGAAAAGATTTAGATATTAACATTAGGGGACAACAATGAAGACGAATACAAGTGGAACTTTTCATGTGGCAAATGGAAATTTCCATGAAGCCTTTTGATAATGGGGAGGAAAAGTTTATTTTAAATAAGGTTGGATGAATCAGTTACTATAGCAACCTTGGTCATCTAGTGGAAAAACGTTGTATGGTTTTGAACGCAGATACACAAGGTTCTCGAGATACAAGCTGGCTTTTAGGCTTCAACATAAGGACAACAACAACTGAGTCTGACTGAAAAACAGAGATAGCGTTTACTTCTGCAGCTAAACATTAAACCTCTAATGCTCCTCTTTAAACTACAGGTATTCCAAACACTGGGCTGGTTAATTTCCAAAAATAAACTCGGCCTATATATATAAAATTTTTTACTGTCCCTCACGTTCACACAGTCTATTCACATCTGACAAAAATTAAACATTAAACTTAAATCGACGACCACGATCCACTGCCCTGCTACCTCCCGGCCGTTCTACTAGTCAGTGAAATTTTGAACATAAATTGGATAGCACTGAAAGCATCTACTTGATTACAGGATAGATTTCATATCTCTGAACTAAGCCTGAATTCTACATCCAGGCAGATTCAGCCACATCACTCAGGTCATTCACCATCTTCATTATAAAGCCTTACAGCCTGTATGCAGGGCTCCACCTTTTGCCGCTGAGTCTGAATTCGAGCCTTGATGTGAGGGAAGTCCGGCAGCCAAGGCGGTGCGGCAAAAACTCCTTACAATCCAACAAAAAGTCTGTCCAGAACAACATCCAGACTGCTAGCTACAGACAGTTTCTCCTCTACTGACAGACTATCCAGTTAAATTTGTGGTCAACAGACCTTGCAGGAATTAATGTTACGTTTTATCAGTCATCGGCAGAACATTATTAAGACAAGTGCATTGTAGGAATATTGATTACATTGGTAATGTCATAGGGCCAGTGGAACTGTTTTACCCCCAGGGGCCTGTTAATTAGGTACACCTGCTTCTTAACTCAAACAGCCTGCTCCTACAAACAAGGAGTCATGTGACTATAACTGAATACATACAGCAAGAAGACAGGGTCAGGAGGTTCAGTTACTATTGGGCTGAGCATTCGAATGGCTGACACCTAAGAGGAAAAGTGCCAGGGAGAAATAATAATAAAAAGCAGCCGAGTGTGATAATAGTGTGTAGCAAGGGATTGGTTCTGGAGGCAAACTGGTTCCTAGTCAGGACTAGCCAGGTGTACCTAACAATGTGGCCCCGATTGTATATTTGGGTTTCACATCGTTTTACCTTTGACAGTAGCACCTCAGCCAAAACGCACACTGCAGAATTGTCGGTCCAAGGTGTTCCGCTAAAACAATCAGGATCCACCTTCACACGTCATTTACGCTCTATAATCAAAGTGGCTGTCATTCCAACACATAGCCTTAAGCCTCATTATTTTCTGTCTATTAATTAGAGAGAAATGACAATTAGTTAATCCCAAATGAAACCACGTCACAGAACCGTCCAGATCTGCCACTCATAACACTATCTATCTATCTATCTATCTATCTATCTATCTATCTATCTATCTATCTATCTATCATCCACCCATCCATTCATTCATCCAGTTTCTTACTGCTCATTGAGTGACTATTTTTGGACTGCAACAGTGTTGATCAGTGATATTCTTGGCAAATATTCAGAGTCTAAAGATTCAATTTTATTCACCCGATTGCCTGGAATTCTACATCTCAGGTGGAACATAAAGAGAGAGAGAGAGAGAAAAAAAATCAATGATCTAAATTAATTTTCATTCTAAGAGGTTGAGGCAGCAAAGTGAGCTTGAGTGTTTTTACTGTTTTTAGCATATGAGTTAAATGATCACCTTTCATTATTTACTTTTTTATACAGCACAGCAACTATGAGATGCCATTATACTGGAAATTAATGTGTAACCAGCTAGCAAACTGCATCAGACAAGCAAAAAAACCACGGTGAAACCTGAAACCAGTCTGTCCAAAATGCCAACAAAAAAAACTGCATCTCAGAAGAACATCTCATAAAATTCATTTTATGCATAGAACTGTTCAATAATAAGCAATTATTCTACATGTACCTATAAGAGCAGTATTTTTGGAGGATGCAATATCTTGTTCTTGTTTACCCTGAATAGTGAAACAAGTGTACTTGTTCAAAAAAAGGAACGCTATCATCTAAGGTCTGTTCTGAAATGCTTGTGTGAAACTCGCTCCCGATGGATCACCGTCTTGGTGGCATGAGCTCCGGTTGAACAGTTTGCATCCCAATTCAAATAATTATTGTCCTAATTGAGTCAATTTCGCCTGTCTCCCTGAATCCTTGCGGGACAGCGATTGACAGACCTAAAAAAAAAGCACCTTTTTTTAACAGCGTTGAGCGTCGTGAGTTTGCTTCCTCTCCATCTGTGGTTTCAGATATTTAATATAGCATTCAACTTCATGCTTTAACATTAGACCACAGATGAGTTTCTCAGATTCCACCTGCAACCCAGGTGGTGCTGACATGTCTAGAAGCCTCTGTGGGTATGGAACTCATTGTGCCAAAGTTCTGGGCACGCTTGACTGGTGCCCAAGCTGAGGTAGAGCACTGAATGCAGATCAAAAGGACATCCATCCACCCAGCCACCCCACCCCCTCTGCAGCGGGAGGAAGAAGAGGCAGAAGGAGAAGGCAACAGACCATGGGATTAGACCTCCTGAAAGCGCAGCTGCCAAAAACATGTGCGACAATATTGGTCATCAAAAGAGGCCATCTGGGACTCCATTAAAAGTGGAAACCAGGTGCATCGTTTAGCTCCATCTCGCCCCACTGAAGGTTTGCGATATAATGTGAATTCATTAAGCTGTTTAAATGACCTGATTTCATTAATTCAAAGTATGTAATATTTATGGAACCCACTGGAGTCATACACCAAAACGTACAAGAAATAACACTGAAGACGTTCCTTGAACTCCTACCATGTTATTGTTTCAGTAGTTACCTCAATCAATATTTTTCTTATTGTTCACATATATTCAGGATTTACCTTCATTTTCCTTTCCATCCATCCATCCATCCATCCATACATCTTTTATACCTACTCATTCTATGCAGGGTCATGGAGGTCCAGAGCCAATCCCGGAAGCAAGGCAGGAGATAACCCAGGACGAGGTGCCAACTCGTCGCAGGACGCGCGCGCACACACACACACACACACACACACACAGGTTTATAATTATATATCTTTGTGGGGACTCTCCATTAATGTCTATGGGGAAAACTCTAATCCCAACATGATGACCTTAACCCGTACCCAGCCCTAACCATAACCATAAGTAACCAAACAAAATACGAGACTTTTGGCATTATTAGTTTTTTGATTGCATTCACAGATCATTGTGGGGACCTGAAAAATGGTCCTCATAATGTAAAAATATCAGGTTTTTATTACACTGTGGGGAACATTTGGTCCTCAAAATGTAATATAAACATAATCCACACACCCACACACTCCACTGATAAGCACATTCACATCTAAGGACAATTTGGCAACTCCAACACATCTTAGCATGTTCTTGAAGAACCCGGAGTGATACCCCACAATGACATGGGGAGGAGAACATGTTACCTCCATTTAAGTATACAGAGCCTAGGGCGAAACCTCAAACCCCAGTCCCAGAGGCGTGAGATAGAAGCACAACCATGCAGCCCCATAAAAAGACACAAGTTATTTTCTTAAAATAATGAATCTATCTATGTTCTATAACCACTCATTTAGATCAGGGACACAGCAAGCCTGGAATCTATTCCAGAAAACATATTAGGGCAGAAGGCATCTCAGGCGGGATGCCGGTCTATCACAGCACTCACACACAATGGGCAATTTAGTGTCACCAATTCACTTAACTAGATAATTTACTGGATGATTTAGAAGTGTGCATAAACAAACAAACAAACAAACAAAATTTTAAAAGTGATATAAAAAAACAACTCATACAAACACATGGAGGACACATGTAAACGGTGCTATCCACTACGCTACCATGTCACCCCAATATAAAAAAAACTCAAGGTTAAAATACTTAATAAGCTCATATTGTTAATCAAGGGCAATTCAACTCTCCAACGCCCATTTATTATCAATTCGTATTAATTACGATAAAAGCAACAATAATTCGGGCGAAAAGAAGATCAAGGTGAGATGAAAGATTTTAACTCATACAACGGCACTCCTGATACTGCATTACTTGTTTCTTAAAGTTACATGATTATATCAGTATTTTGTTCCAGATCGGTAATTAAAAAGTCGGTTAGGGCGAAACCCACGGTGTGCAATGAACCGTACAAGGGAGGACGTGCACATTAACTTAGGAAAGTTCTCTTTTACTTTTTTTCTAACTAACAACTGGACTCGGATCAGCTAGTATGAAAAGTGTGGCGCCTTTTGATGATGTAACTCGCACAATATTTCATTTACTGTAATACTTAAGTACATGTGTGGGTATCAGATAATTCCTACTTTCAGCTGTTTCTGCTGCAGTTCATGCTGGATCCGTCCCGCCCCTGAAGCTGCTATAAAGTTAAATCTGTGAGGTTTAGCTGCTTTATCGGACTTCGACCCTAACTCAGATAAATCCCTTTTAAACGATTCGTCGTTTTCACAGGCATGACGGAGGTTACCAAGGAAGAGTTTGGGGTAATACCCGGGCAAGGAAGCGTGCAGAAGTGGAGGTTAAAATCGCAAAGTGTCACCGTCGAAATAATATCACTGGGATGCATAATAACGTCCATAAAGACCAAAGGAATGGACGGTGCACTTAATGATATCGTGCTGGGTTTTGACAACCTCCAAGGTAGGTTTGCTTCGTCAAAAGATCGTTCATTTCTGCAGTGAGGACAGACCGCATAAAATCGGGAAACAAATTAATAAAACGTTTTTGTGTATAATCTGACGAAGCATTTTACAGTTTAACATATGTATGTTTGCGGACCTGTGATGTAAATGTCAAAATAATGTCTACTCGATCTTGCGATGATAATAGTAAAAATGAAGTGGTAGTAATCAATATGCTTTTGAACAGTGTCATAATAGACGAACACTAAGATATAAATTACATGCAACTTTTCAAAAGTATTACAACAAAGTAAAGTCACGTGAACGTAGTCATGTGACCCAGCAATGGCGCGAGGCACTGCAGTAACGAACTGCTAAAATACAGCCATCCGGACTGAGCTATTTGGGATGTTGTTTGTTCATTCAGTATTTAAGTATACTGGATAGAGCCACCCTCGAGTATATTATTACCTCTGTTAGCTCCTGGAATTCAGCCACCTTCAAATGACTTGTGCTGTCACAGGCAGCAACCTTAAGGGGGTCAGGCAGAGGTGTACGTCTCCAGAGAACATAATAAAGCACATCGACCTCAGGCTCTGTAACAGTCACTATCTCATGGCACTGGTAACCATACGCCAAACTTGGCGGCATTAAGCCACATAACGGCTCAGATTTCATGGGAAGCCTCTTTTATAACACGGACCAAACACTAAAATGCGATATGTGGGAAGAGATTGGTCAAGCGAGTGAGGAAGCAATGTCCTCAAGCAAGTGCACCTGCCCACATCTGATAACTGGCCGTCCTGTCGGTGTTCTGGTGTCGCAGTGACGTGGAGCCTGTCTTAGGGGTTATCGGCAGGAAGGGACATTGAGTACAGACCAGCATCGGCAGACACACGGCAAGAGAAGAGCGCTCTCCATATTCAGCAGCTCCTGTGGAATCCAGGAGGAAAATGGCACAAAGATAGAAAATGCAGAGTCAACCAGAAAAAAGGGGCAGATATTAACCAGCAAACCTGGGCCTTTGCAGCGATGGTACTGCCCACCAAGCCCTTATTTTTTTGTCTCTGTTTTTATTACTTGTCATAAAATTCTCCATTGACTTTTTTTATCCATTGTTTGCCTTGTTTGTAGTTATACATCAGCCAGACCTCTCCGAAGTCCCAAGACAAAAAAACACCAGTTTTCCTGCATATATATTTTTTTAGCATCTATTAAAATTTTGATATTTCACAACTTAGGGCACAAAGGAATAGTTTAGTTTATTTTACAAAGGTAAAGTGGGAGCAGTAGGTGATATTAGATATCTGAGAAAAGCGGGGTTATAAATGGGGGGATATTCACTTAGACGTCGGCTAAGGGCTGTGACACGGAATGGCTTCTGTTCAGTGTTCCGTGCGTTTCACTCACACCTTGAGCCTGTTGGCCGTGATTTAACAACCTAAGACGGACGGTGCACTGGGGTGTACCATTCCTTATTGGCCAGCGAGACAGAATCACGGGAGTATCCAGAAAACGACAAAGCCTCATGGAAGCGACCGCGGGAATCGTCTCATGTCCGGCTCACGCACGGCTTGTCTCATCACAGGTTATCTTAACAATACCAGGTACTTCGGAGCCGTCGTCGGACGGGTGGCCAATAGGATCGCCGGGGGCAGATTTACGGTTGATGGGAAGGAGTATCAGCTCGCCATCAATAACGGACCCAATGCCCTCCACGGGGGAGTGAGGGGCTTCGATAAGGTAAAGCGATCGATACGTAAAACGACTGACCAAAGAAATGGCCCAAAACCAGAAATTCAATACCATCCCAGCCTGGGGTAAACAGTGCGGCGACATGGAGGACAGACATTCTTAATGACCTTACTGGGGCATTTACTGTCCACTGTGCTCCTGCACCCCCCCCAGTCCCACCTTCTCCACTCTCCAGCCTCCTATATAAATATTTATGAGCCTTTCACTTATTTATGTCACACGGGCTCTTTGATGCTCATTGCGCTCCTGTAGCATGTTAGCGTGCTTGTGGCATCGGGATTCAGCGGCCGCATGTAAATAAGCCCCCTCTTTGGACGACGGAAAAAGAAACACGCCTGGCTGGCTTTTGTTCGGCCGATTGTCTGGGGGGGGTGGGGGAGGGGGGGGCGAGCCAGCCGCATTAATTGCGTTCCTTTCTCTGGGCTGCGCCTCTGCATCCAGGTTTATCAGATGTCCCCGGGTTGACACCTGGAATCAAAGAGCCGCCGATCTCAGCAGAGTAGGGGGGATTCTGTATTCAAAGCACATGTTATCTGTGTGTGTGTGTGTGTGTGGGGATATTGGGAGATATCGGTGCAGTCTCTGCAATGGCTTTGTCAAAGTGGGGCTTCCAGGTGAATATAACCTCACCCCCTAAGCTTTGGGGAGCTGTGTTGGTAGATCACTGGTAGGTCACTAGTGCAGATTTGCACGATTCACTGCTCATTCTGTATTAGTGAGGCCCCCGTGCAGAGGTGACGGTCTGGCGCATGCTGAGAAGAGCCGTCTCCAGTCTTACTGCTGTTAATTAGACCTGAATCAATTAAAAGCGTGGTATAAACTCTTAACGGCGCTGCAGACGACTCTCCCCTATGGTGCCTGGCAGCTTCTCTGTCAATGGAGGACCGTAGGAGGGTTTTCACCGCCTGAGGACCCAGACGTGGCACATTTTAGGCCTCTGGGTCCGTCGCAGCCGCACTGACAGTCTCAGCGGGCGATCTCTGTGGATGGTCTGGAAGCAGCAGTGCTGGTGCCAGCTGTATATTTAAACTGGTCAGACAGTTTATACTGGTCATACAAACAGGCCTACAAAGTCCCCCCGGAGTATCTCCAGTTCGTCGTGCCAACAACTCCAACAGAGATGCTCTAAGTAGGGATAGATTTTTTTTAAGGTGGGGGGGGGGGCAAAGGAGGGGCCATAATTCATACAGAGGGACCAATCTTATTAGCCAATGATGTGTTTTGAATCGGTGAGTGACAGAGGAGAGACACTACAAAGGGCCAATCAGCTTCCAGCTCCGGCCCTCTGGATTCTAGGATCAGTCAGCGTACCATGTAGCCGGGGGAGGTTCTTTGGTATTGCTATCAGCAGGAAAAATAGCCCC
>JAODLC010000065.1:4589660-4621156 GCA_026781145.1 Hippopotamyrus pictus | reverse complement strand
TTCTATCAGCAGGAAACATGCCCCCCCCCCCCCCCCTTGATATGGCTCATGTAAATGCCAATGATCGTTAACGTGGCCGGCAGTATGTGACCTGGTTTGTTGGGCCTTAACAGTGCTGAAATGAGTGGGGCACATGCAGGAAGTGTTAGTCTGCAATGGTTCTGAGGTTCTAAAGGCCATGTTTATCAGGTGGCATTGAAAACAAGAACCAGCATCTTAATTTCCAGCTTTTTGTTCTGATGGCTTCTGAATTCTCACGATAAGAAACGTCACTGGAGTCACAATCGCCACCATAATTAATACCTCCATTTCATTTTTTCATTCCATTTCACAAGAGATGACAGTACTTTATGTGATATCGAGGTTCATGTCTTTTCCGTTGAAGTGTTTCTTTCTCTATTCTGCTATTTCTCCACATACATCTTCTGTCGGGGCCGTACTGTTTCTCCATATTTTTCCTCAGCTCACACCAAACTGACAGCCGTCTGCCGGTCTGGCTGTCCCAGCTGTCGGGCCTCTGTTTGATTGATGCCCTTGCGTCTGAAGCTGTCTGTATCCATAGCCCAGAGCTGTGCCTAGTGCACAAAGATGTTGACACGGCCCCAATAACTTTTTTTTCCTTGCATCACCTGCCCAACCCCCCACCACACTTTCTGACCGGTAAAACCATCCGGCCCAGTAAAAGCTGTAATGGTTCTGAGGGACTACAGGAATATGAAGATCCCTTTTCACTGGTCTCAGGATGGCCTGGGCGAAACACAATATTAATGATTCGCCGCAACACCTGTCGAGCATCGATTTTTAAGATGGCAATCCTGACCCCGTCCCGCCGTCGGTCATTGAAATGGTTTTTCCCTCCCCTCCCCCCGCAGCAGAACCACAATGCAGCGGACTTCGGCGATTTGCGCCTCTACGAGACTTCTCAGGAGGGGAGGGAAGGCCTGAATATTGACCGGCGCTGAGCTCAGTCTAATGTGTGCTAATGGAATACATTTCGCGGGGAAAAAAAAATTAAAATCACATTTGCGGACACGGTAATGACAGATAGGCGAGTGACGGCATGGCGAGGGAACGCAGCGGATTGCCAGATGATGCTGCCAGCCAGGTTTCCTGTGCCTACCAGCTTATCTTATCATACCAAATCTGCTTCCTTATGGACGACTCTTACGGCAAAGAGTAGCGCCAAACCTTCCGTGCAGATAACTCGCGGCAGAAATACGGAGAGGAAAAAAAAAACAACTGCTTCGGAGCGGGAACGGATGAGGCCTTTTGGCCAGCCATATCGAAAATCTGAGATGGGCTTGGAAGAGCTTCTGGAGAAATTAATATCCATTTCGGTTCGTCCATCAGTGTGTAATGTGTTTTGATGTAACCTTCAGCTCTCTCTTTGCAATTAGGCAATTAGGGTCGCTTAGTGGGGGGGGAGAGACACTCACACTCCTGCTCGATCTGTGAGGAGGGCTTTACTGACGTTCTGAGACAGATGTGGACGTCTTGGCTTCGTTGTTCTGGGTAGGCAGTGTGGGTGCTTGTTAGATTACAGCTCAGTCCCCCTCCGGTGACGTAGCCCTTGAGCTTATAAACAAGGACTATCAGGGCATGAAGGAATAAAAACAGTGAAACCACAGCTACAAGTGTCATTTGAATGAATCCCCAGGGGCAGCTGGTCACCTGCAACTGGTCTTCAGAGTATCCCCCCAGCTGTCAGCAGAAGGCAGTGTATTAGCCCACTAACACCGTGTCGGTGTTTACGGCTTGAGTTGGGGGGGGGGATGCAGCAGACCATGACGTCGCTGCAAAATATCCCTGTCAAGGATATTCAGAAGGATACTCACCATGGGGGAGGGGGACACTGGATAAATAGTACATGTGTGTGCCGAAGATGACGTCGCCCCCTGCTGGTAGTCCTCCAGACTGTGGGACCATTTGAATGCACGCGGTGTTTGACCCTTGAGGGGGCAGTTCATGATTGGAGTTAAGAAAGATAGCAGAGGCTATGAATGGTGGTGAGGGATGCATAAGTATCCCAGCAGACCTCATCAAAGACCTCACACGTTTGTGGTGTGGACAGTGGTGCCTTTGCCCCTCCCTTCTTCAATGCGTGAGCATTTGGCCAAGAACACTGTTTGCTCTTGTAATTGGGGATTATGGGTAAACATGCTGTAATTCCAGCAGATGATTGGAAAGGTGGCCCCCTCCACCACCCCATCCAGGCCTGGTAGATACTCAGTGGTCTAAACCCAGCAGAAACACATCACCTGATATTTTTGATCGTGAAGCTTGGATTGAAGCATGATGGTTATATTTCCAAGGTATAGATATAGATAAGTTTGTTTGTCGATAAGTAACAAATTGTTTACTGCTAGAAATGAGCTAATTCTTTTAATCAAATTAAATGAATTTTGAATAATGTTAATGTTTTAAATGTAATCTATTTCAAAGAGAGGCTTCTGGCAAAGGTATTTGTTTCCCTGGAGTACATTGCTGGTTGGTGGTGAGGTTCCTTCCACACACACACACACACACACACACACAGTTTTGTAATTATATCTTTGTGGGGACTCTCCATTAATTTGTGTGGGGAAAACTCTTATGGCAACATAATGACCTCAACCCTTTTGCAGGCCTGATAAATGGTCCCCACAACGTAAAAATATCACTGGTCCCCACAATGCAATATAAACATAATCCACACACAGACATACATGCATACACTCCCACTCTTACTGTGTTTCAGGCCATCTGGTCCTGCCAATCAGTGGAGGGGGGGGTGAGGCTGTCATTGACCAGCCCCGATGGTGACGAGGGCTTCCCAGGAGAACTGCGGGCCACCGTCACCTACATCCTAGCCGAAGACACCCTTAGCATCCAGTACCAGGCCTGCTCCAGCAAGACCACGCCCATCAACCTCACGAATCACTCCTACTTCAACTTGGCCGGCCATGTAAGGAAGAGACTACCTCCTAGTCCACATATCAACACTCTGAGCATTTCAGTTTGAATTATCAGCGAAAGCATCAAATCGAGCAAAATCCAGGAAGTTCCAGCAAGTTCTTTTCTCATTTAATTTCGGTGCCCTGGCCATCCTCACGCCTTTATGCTGAGGCTTAAGGCCCACCTTACTCTTCTAAACATGGTCATTCATTTTGCTTGCTTTGAAAAATGTTGTCTAGCATCCTAATTTCGCAAGCTTAAATTCTTGTTGTCCACAAATGGCTGAAAGTTCAGTTGACACGTGTCATCACTAAGCGTGCTTCCTCTGCCAAAGCGCGTTTAGTCAGAAGATGTTATCGGACGCTGCTCGGGTTGAAGGTCTGCCAGTTATCTTTTCATGCCCTGACTAACCACAAGCACGTCCTCCTTCCAGGCTGCCCCAGACATATATGACCATGAAGTGTCCATCACCAGCAATGCTTATCTGCCGGTGGATGGAAACATGATTCCCACAGGTTGGCAAGTTGTTCACTTCTCCTGCCTTGTAGGAAAAGGATGTTAGCCTGAAGGGTAAAACACCCAAACGGATAATTAAGGGGGGTTTTTAAGTAACTGAATTCTAACAAAAAAATCACTTTTTACACTGTCTAAGAGACTTGCCTGCTAAGAAATTAGAGTGGTATCGATATTTGGCAGCTTAGAAGATAAAAGGTGATACGTAGCGAGCAGGACCCTATTGGTTCCCCACCAATCTTACAGGCTTGCCCTGCTGCCGCAAAAAAAGTGTTGACATAAAGAGAAGCATCGCGCGGCTGATGGGAGAGCCTCTGATCACGCCGTCATCTCAAAATCTGGGCACTTGATCATCTCAAATCACTAGTAAATGGGTTCTGTCACGGTGGTAGGAACATGCAAATCAACAAGTTTGTTCAATACCAGTCGGCGGATTCCAAAAACAAACTGCAAAATTCAAATCTGTTAACGTGAGGTTCTCCTTCCCCGAGCAGGGCTGCCAACCAGAGGTGGAAATTTCAGGTCCAGAAAGTACAAATCCAGACCGTGATTTAGTTTCAGCCAACCATGCAGTTGTGCATAAAGAGTGACAGTTACAGAGTACTCCACTGGTTGGTTGAAACAGAATCCTGGTCTGGATTTGTACTTTCTGGACCTGAAATTTCCACCTCTGCTGCCAACTCTCACGCATGTGGCTTGACAATCACACAAGAAAGCTTACAGCAAATCCGTATTATTCCATTATGAACCTAAAATTAGCTACATCAAAAGTATTGGGTTAGTTTGCAAACTCTACATACTATTTGCAAGGTAATAAAACTTAACAACATGTAAATGTGTGTGTGGACTTGACTAAAATTGAAAATCTCACTCCAGTCGGCTGATCAAACAGACCAAAAACTGAAGTGGCCCGAAATAGCACAACTATACTTACTTTCTCTAGTCTAGGTGTGGTCTATGGACGTCATGGCCAGTTGTAGGGGGGGAGGGGGGCGTGAAAATGGTACTAGGTGTTAAGGAGCGCCCTGGAAATTGCATCTACCTGAATTTAGATGAATAATTCCCAATTTCACCCTGTAATTCTCCTGTAGCTCTGCAGCGCCTCGTGAATCGGGGAGGACATTTTCGGAGAGGGGAGCCGCTGTTCGAGAAGAGACGTCGAACGTTGATTAATGAAACCTGACAACAAGAACGTAATGGGTAGATTACTGGCGCCTGACCACGGGCTGGCCCCCATTTTGCCTTGGCAGTGACATGATGTGTACAGACAGAACTACCCCTGCGCAGCCTACCTGTGTGGCAAAAAAAATGAACGTGCGGGCCAACTGTGACTGTTTCCCGGGGCAGCTGAGAAGAAAAGAAAAATACATTATTCTTTATGAATATACAAACTACTATAAATGTTGTCGGTACCCATTTTATTGACTTTTATCGACTTCTCTAAAACTCAATGCAGTTTTAAATTAAAGTGTAGCCTTTCTGCCAAACACCTTTATTATAATGGGTTTCTTATGGTCAGTTTTGTTTTGTAAATGGCCCCTGTCATCCTTTTTTTTTTTTTTTTTGGGGGGGGGGGGGAATCAGGAGCAAACAAACATGTTTCTGTTACCCGTCACAAAGGCGTTTATGTTTGGTGTGTCCAAGGACATGCAACGTTGTTTTTTTTTTTGGCGGCAATTCACCTTAGTACAACTAGTGGAAATGTGCTGAGACCTTGTTCCCCCCCCCCCCAGGGCTGTATTCTTGAAAAACAACATTTGACTTTTAAATGAAGCAGTAATTAAGCTTACCTAACCCTTCATAGGAGCACGTTCACGAGAATTCAGTGCGGGCTGGCCCCAGGGAGAGCGGATGAAATATGTAATAAATGCATTCAAATTCAGGCACTGGGCAAGTCAGTGCTACAATGTATCCGGAACAGGTCACGACTCACCAATCAAAACGCTCGGACGGTAAATGCTGACGTGGGGCCCCCCGAGGAAGGGAGAAAAAAGAAAAAGAAAAAGGCGAGACTGCAATTACCACCTGAGAAGGTCGCCTGTAAACCGTCACCCCCCCCCCTCCGGCTCTCAAGGAGAGAAACCAGCACATCAGCTTCTCCTCCTGATGCCAGGCTGTGGACAGTCCATATGCAGCCTGTACCCTCCAGGGGAAGAGAGGTCCTGGGGATCGCAAAATGGGCTGCACCCCTTCCCGTTTCTGCATCATTTATTTTGCAGACATTTTTATATTGTGGGCTGTGCCCAATGGCAAAATCACTCTACGGGCCCTGGGATTTGAACCGGTGACCTTTTGATCACAGGCACGGTGTCCTAGCCTGCAGAGCCTCATCGCGAGAGCAGCAAGGCGTGGCCGTCTGGAGAGGTGGCCTTTAGGTTTTGCCCGCCTGTTGTTTGTGTTCCATTCTGTTCGCCAGGGCTCATTGTGCAGTATGAGGTCTTTTCCCTGCCTTTTAATTTCCGTCTGGCTTCCCATCCTGGACATGAAAGGCACTGAATAAGTAAGGCCGGCGATCTGGCTGATACCCATCGCCGAGAGGGAGATATTTTTAAGCTGTGAAATTGCGGGGATTAGGTGGGGAGGCATGGGTGGGGGGTGCACAAAAGGCAATCTGAGAACGAGAGGTGCCGCCAGGCTCAGAGAAAACTAGGACTGTGATCCGGCATGGGTTACGCAACCAGGGACGCTGCTCGCTAGCCGGTCGAGTCTCGGAACCAAGCTGAACCTGACTGCGATGTGACCCAAACAAGGAACTTTATTTGAGGGAAATAAAGATTTTAATTAGCGATAAGCTTTGCTGCCGGCCTGCTTTGGGCTTCAGTACACCGGAAATGGAATTAAAGCAGTACAGAGATGATTGGATTGTCAGATTGTGGTGATTATATTGCCTAGTCTCTCTCTTCACATGCTGCCGATGAAATTAGTGTGGGGGGGTGGGATGGCTAATAGACACGGTCACTTCTAACCATTCGTCTCCTCTGCAGGGGAAATCAGACAGGTGGACGGCTCGCCCTTCGACCTCCGGGAGCCTGTGCTCTTGGGGCCCCGGGTGAGGGAAGTGCCCGGTCCAGGTTTCGACCACAACTTCTGCCTGGCGTTGCCCGGGCAGCCTTGGATGGAGCGACCGTGTGCAAGGTCAGGCAAAAAAGCCCATTTCTGCTTACGGATCGAAGAGCTTCGGGAGAATCGGAAAAGCGCAGCCTCTCAGATGTGCTTTTGCTCTGAGGGGATGACGCTTGTTTAATGCTCCTACACTTGTTCCTACATACCGAAGGCCTGAGGCCTAGAGGCCAACTGCGATATTTAGACAAAGCGCCAAGTTCCCGATGCCAGGCCTAAACACGTGCCGCGGTTCAAAGCAGCTTGGGACGCGATGCAGCAACTTCCTGTGACCCAGATAAACAAACACAAAAAAAAAGAGAAAAATCTGGCTAGCACTCTAATGTCCCCCTGCTCCAATCAGAGTCGTTTGTACCGAATCATGGCCGTGGTTCCAGACCTTCCCAGAGAATGCAGGACAGCGGGTCCTGGGGATCGCTAATATGCCTGCACCCCTCGCTGCTACCGCGAAACAAGCAAAGTCCTGCGGTTTGCCAGAAAACGCAAGCCGGTTTCAAGCGGCGTCGCAGCACTGGGCTGCAGATTTCACAGCGCTGGGGAGAAGCGTGTTGGTGTTTCTGTAAGATGCCCATTAAATGCTCAGTGAACTGGAGCCAGCCAGCAGTGGGGCACTTGGATCATTATTTTCGTCTTCCAGCGGAGTCGTCGTCATACCGACAGCAGGGGGGGAGAGGAGAGTCTAGTTATTCGAATAAACTTTATTACTCACTGCTCAGTGGCTCAGAGACTTCATAATGTCAGTCATTTGTTTATATTGCAGCATCTATAATGCATGACCCTGATAGCTATATATTATGCATAAAGCAGACGCATGTATAAGGCATTGTCCTGCCACTAGTATAAGAGGCCTCTTCTCCCGCTGAAGTAGTAAAGGTGACTCATACCCATGAAAGCCAGGAAAGGAAGCATCTACTTGTAGGTTTTTCTCCTGATGCAAATTGAAAAATGCTCTGCTTCTGGAATGGGGGTGTGGCTTGGTTAGGTGGGTGGAGCCAGGGTGGGAACTGGTTGCTTGGATTGGATTAGCTTCATCCTCATAGGTAGACTCCTGTCCTGCACCCGCCTTCCTGGGACACGGTCGGCCCTTCTGTTTGGCTGCTGTATACTCGCCTGCCAAGAGTCACTCCCTTGCACCCGCTGATGCTGAAGTGACTCTGACCGGAGCTGGCAGGACCAACTGGGACCTGGCATCACTGCTGCGCGACAGACGGGTTTAACCGGGGGAGGGTTGGCAAAATCATGATGTGCGCCGTAGGTTGGCAGGTCAGAGGTGAAACGCGGGTCACTCAGAACACCCTCCCCCTCCCCCCCCTAAAAAAAATCCTCAGTCTGGGAATGTGTGAGTCTTTCTCCTGTAAGACGTTCCCACACGACTTCTCTGCGAATACCCCAGGAGACGGGGCAGTGGGGGATATGTATGTGGTCATAGGTTCACAGCCCTGAGAAGTTGTAAACAACCACAGTGCAGGTTTTTCGGTGCCGCTTAGGATTCCTACAGAAATCGCTTCCCAAACTAGCCGGACGAATCATGAATCATAAAACAGCGAATCGCGTAGCTTCATCTACTGGACGGCTAAGCTTTAGAATGGCGTAGATGCCTGTTAAATGCGGTGTGGCTGTTGACCTAGTGGTTCCAGCGTCTCAGAAACAGCACAAGTCCCGTGATTTTCACGTATCTGGAGTTTACAGAGAGTTGGTGCAATAACCAAAAAACTTCCTGTCCGAGAATGTTCTGTTGCTAAAAACACCTTGTTACTGAGAGGTTAGAGGAGAATATTAGGCGGGGAGGCCAAAATAGTACAACGGTGATGTTCCGGAAGTCTTCTCTGTACATGCAACTCTTGAAGTGCTTTTGGATACAAAAGGGGTTGAACGTCGATCGAAAAGAATGAATTCCTTTTTCCCCAGGGTGTTCCACCCAGCAAGTGGGCGGGTCCTGGAGGTGAGCACCAGCCAATCCGGCGTACAATTCTATACTGCCAACTTCCTGGACGGTAGCCTGCAGGGAAAGGATGGAGCCACCTATCCCAAACACTGCTCCTTCTGCCTGGAGACCCAGAACTGGCCAGATGCCGTCAATAAGGTACAGTAGGGGGCCGGGGGGTTAGGGGTAAGGGGCACAGTACAGCTTAGCCCCATACTATCAGTTGAAGCCCATTTAAAGGAAAGAAATTATAGGAGTTTTTCCCCAGGCTATTACAATTTAATTAGTCTGATTTATTGATCAACTACTCACATTAAATACTGGTTTGAAGGCTCTCAAATATTTTATTAGCCTACCGAACTTGGAATCATCAATCTCAGACGAATAGTTGTGATAATGCCGATTTAGGCCAGTCATTAAGGAGCCACAGGACGGGAGGAGATGTGACATCCTGTGTTCCCCTCAGAAAGATTCTTTATCTGCCGCGATACAAAACGATCCGTTCGGGTAGCAGGCGGATGCGGATAGTCATCAAAGTCTGCGATGTGCGCAATCGAAGGACATCATGATGGCATCACAGCAAGGAACCGGTTGGAGAGATGATTCCAAAAGAGGCGGCTTGGGTGAAGGATATTACACACTTAGTAGATGAGTATCGCATTTGGAGAGGAGCGGGTGCCAGAGCGGGCATTATCACGCCGGAATAGGCTGCCACTCTTATCGGACATGACTGGCAGTCACGGAGACATGGGATATTGGGTATTGCAGGCGAGGTACAGCAAAATACAGGCATTTAGAAATGATTTCCCTTTCTGACAAATGTTTCTTACTGCCTTCACCCTCCTTTTTTCATGCTGATCTGGAATGGTTACTTCCTGAATCTAAGTTACTGCTTTTCACGCAACTACACCTCTTTTCCCTCATGCCTGGAAATGCCGTTATTCCTTCGATTTCACCCAGTGGACAGTAGGTGTTGCTCTACAGTGATACAGCAGCCTAAATCAATGCTGATTTTACGTGGTGCGGGGGAATTAAACCCGGATTTTCAGTTTAAATAAAAACATTTAGTTTCAGCCGGATGGTCTCTCTGGCGAGTTCCCACACACCCAGAGTTCATCAAGAAGGGGCTTTGGACAAGTGGCAGGCCTGTTTGCGCAGCGAGGGGTTGGTGCTTTACTGAGTGATGACTAATCCATGTGGGGGCTACGATGCCCCCTCCCCCCCCACCCCGCCGTCCTCTTCTCTGGGGGCGGAGAGGGAATGGAGTAAAACACAGAGCAAATATGTTTCCAACAGTCAAGTTCTGGTGCAACAGGATGACAGCGTAGACACCAGAGAAGAGGGGGTGGGCGTGTGGCCCAGTCAGGATCCCGCAGAGAGGCGAGCGGATGAAAGGAGAGAGGCACGGAGCGAAGGATGTGGACAAACTAGAGAGAGAGAAGGAGGGAAGGAGGGAGGTAACGCACAAAGAAGGTTAGAAACATGCAGAAGGAGAAAGAACACAACTAAGGAGAGGTTTGTGGGTCACTTGGGTCGCCTCTCACCATGTGGCCGTACCTGTGTGTGGGGAATTCAGTCAACCAGGCTACCAAACTGCCATCACAGTGCCCCCTAGAGGCTGTTCTTGGCCAACCACTACCCTGCTACCTTGTGGGCAAGTCTGTCGATACAATGACTAGGGGAGCAGACCCCGACCGAAAAGCAGTGCGAGAGTGGCACACATTAGGCGCTCCACCGATAGAGTGATGGGTCATCTTGAGGTTTTCCCTTGCCTCCGGAATTTACCTTATCGTGGTGAAGTTGGTGCTAATGGGGAGTGTGCGCCCCCCCCCCGGCACTTTAAAAACCTCACCTTGTAGGTCTCCACCTATCTGGCCTCGCTGCTGTATGAAGACCGGCGGCGATGGGATGCCAGAAGAACGAGACGGCCTGTGAATTTGTAGTAGGAATCCTGCATGTCAGCGGCATGGGTATTTGGTGGCTAGCAGGGGGGGAAGAGTGGCAGCTGCTTTTCCACTGAGCAGCCCTATTTAGCGACCACGCTGCTTAGCCTAATAGGGGAAGGCCCCAGTAAGGGTGGCCTAAAAATTGCCCGCTCTACCATCTCCTGGGTAGGTCACTGCACCTATTGGGAATTCCATCCTGCGGTAAAAACAAAAATATGACCTTCCTAATGTAGAATGTTAGGACTCTCCTGGATTCTGATGGCAGTAGGCCTCACTGAATGACCGTTCTGATGCCTGAGGAATCGGGCCGCTACATGGTGGACATCGACAAGGCTTCTGGCCGAAGGCTCTCTGAAACAAGAGGAGGGAGGCTGTACTCTCTTCTGGAAAGATTGCCGCGCTGCAAACCAGCATCAACATGGTGTGGGTCCGGCTATTAAAAACAACCTTCGGCCCAGACTGACAAGAAGCACTGGTCGAGAGAAGTGAAAGCCTGAAGACGCAGTATCCTTGGAGCAAAGGCACGCTATGGCACTCTGTCTATGTGCCAACCCTGCCATCAGATAACAGTGTAAATCTATCAGTTATAGGATAACACTCTTCACCATATGATAAGATTCTTCTGGGTGGCTTCAACGCTAAAGTGGGAAGAGACAGCAGTATATGGAGTACAGTTATGGGTAGGCAAGGTGTCGGAAAAGTCAACTTGAATGGTTTGAGGCTACTAACACACTGTGCAGAGCATGAACTCGTACAAAACATCTCGGATGCACGTGCGATCCATGCACTGACATCTGATTGGCTACCTTATAACAATACAGATCAACACCAGTGATGTTCTTGTGACTTAGGACATGAGAGGGACGGGATGCTGGCTGGATCGTCGTCTTAGCATCTCAGGAAAGTTAACAAAAAGCAGCTGAATTACAGCTCCAGATCGGAACATATACCGTCGTTCTGCAGGTATAAAAACACCAGAGTTCGGAGCTATTTTATGCTGTGATAATAGCATGGATCAGAAATGGACCGCCATATCCTCAGTGCTATACAAAGCCAGAACTATCAGCTACAAAGCCAAAAAAATATCAGGATTGGTTTGACAAAAACTCTGACATCATTACGTCAATTTCGGACACTATGCACTGAACACTTAGGGCCACACTCACCTGCCCAGAAGCTGCAATCCACCAGCAGTAGCGGCAAATGGCAGACAAGGAGGTGCAAAAAACATTACGCACTTTACAAAACACATGGTGGACTAACGAAGCTCAAGCGATCCAGTCAGATGCTGATCGAAAGGACACACACAAGTTTTATGATTCCATAAAGACTGTCCACGGCCCTTGGAACTGTTCCATCACACCTTTAAAAGCAGCAAATGAATTCACAATCTTTAAGGGCTAAAAACTGATTTTGGAAAGGTGCGCTGAACATTTTGAAGCCCTCCTCAATCAACATTTACCAAACGAACACACTGTTCTGGAATAGCTTCCTAATCAGTCACCCGGTCCTTGACCACCCACCAAGCATTCAAGAGGTGCTCGTAGCCATTAACTCCCTCAAAAACATCAAATCCATTGGCATCGACGGCAACCCAGCAGAGCTCCTCAAACAAGGTGCCTGTGTGTGCACCAAAATGATCCCTCAAGACTCCTGCAGGTCTCAGACTAGGATATTATCCCTCAACAATGGAAGGATGCCAATACTATAACTCTTTATAAAAACAGGGTGACAGATCCATCTGCGACAGCAGTTGTGGCATATCGCCGCTTGCTGTTGCAGGTAAGGTCTTAGCAAAGGTCATGCTATGCAGGGTGGTGGAGCACCCAACAGAGCATCTGCTGCCAGCATCACAGTGTGGCTTCAGGAAGAATCAGAGCACTGTAGACATGATTTTTGCAGTAAGACCGCTACATGGCCGTACATGTACTCACCGGGGTAAGACGAGGGTAAGACGAGACCACCGGTACTCTTCAAACATCTTCCTTTTAGGTGTCACGAAACATTTTCATGATAAGCTGGACAGCAGTAGTGGGATTACTCTTGGCTTCAGGCTCAATGGAAACCTTTTTAACATCTCGAAGGTTCCAGGCAGCCACCAAGCTCTCTGCAGTGCTGGTCGTTGAGCTGCAGAATGCTGATGACTGTGTGTTTGTGATTCACACCCCAGAACATGTGCAGACCATCCCTGCTGCTGCTGCGAAGGTTTACAGACTGGGCTTGACAGTTAACACCACTAAGAATGAGGTTCTGTATTAATGAAGGTCCAGACCCCTAACTCCTGCCTTCACTATAACATCAACCTCTCACGATAGTATAGTACTGTCTTTTAAATATCTTTATTCTGTCAATGGACTGCAGCATTGACAATCGAATAAAACACACCTCTGCAGTTTTCAGCAATGAGCAACGGGATTTCAAAATAAGCCCCTACATCTGCATGCTATAGTTGCCACCTATAAAGCCATCTGAATTACCACTCCCCTATACAGCCGTGAAGTCTGGGTCACATAAAGCTGCCAGCTAAGATTGCTGGAGCGCTCCCAGCAATCTTGGGGATTGCATGGAGTGACGGAGTGCCCTGCTCAGAAGCGCTCGCTAGGACAAACTGAAAGATCCTGGAGGCTACAATCGCTGAGTACCAACTGCGCTGGGGTCAGCGTGTTATTGGGATGGCTCAGGAGTCTCTGCCACGGCAAGTCCGATATGGGCAACCCAATCTGGGCCGACGGTCCAGGGGGACATAAAAAGTGGTATAAGGACCAACTAAAGACATCACTAAAGAAATGTCATATGGGGCCCTCACAATTGGAAGTGGCTGCTGTTAATTGTTCTACTTGGCGGCAGCTGTCATGCAGATATAGAGCAGCTGGAATTGGGGAGGAACACGCTATAACAACAAGACAGACAAAGGATACCCACAGCCATGCCTGCCGACACTAATCCAGAATTTACCCGTTCGGTGTACAATAATAATTTGTAGATGAAGGATTGGACTATACAGCCAAAGAACACACCGTTAAATATGGAGGAACGTCATCATTGGATACGACGGACTACCCCAACCAAGCAAGCAGAAACCCTCAAAAGGCTTCGGAAAGTGAGCGCCGCGATTAACGGGGTTTGGGTTTCACTGCATTGCTGAAAGTCAAATGATGAAATCGACGTAAAATAATTCCAGCCACTTATAGTGCAGAAGGGCCGGCAGCAACCCAGCGGAGGGCAGCTGACGGAGGATTAGAGCAGCAGCCGTTGCCAGCAGCCACATTACTGTTTTAATGACCATTCCGACTTGCCCTTTTTTAACAGTTTCCATGCTAAAAGTCGTCACACAACTAATTTATCATGACAGTTGTTCACCTCCATCAGGCTGTTTAATGGCTCTCATGTAATGGGAGCCGTGGAAGATTTATGGAGCTGTAAACGTGCCACAGCCCAAACCTGGCCCCTCTTTGTTGTTCACCTGCGTCGTGGCACCGGTGCCCTAGAGGATCAGTCGTTTGTGTTTTGGGACCCTGTGGGGCAGGTGACCCCTGTTGCTCAGGGGCTATTGGGTACAGGGATGGCGAGCGTGCACAGACCTCACTCCAAAATGCTGGGCCGGAAACCACACGTTTTGTAGCTTAAGTGACGGCTAAACAAAAGGCCATTTTGGTTCATCAGAAGCTTAGAGGATAATTTATAAAGGTTTTAGCACACAGTGCTCACCCACACCTAAGGCCCTGACCGTCCGACAGCGGAGCTTTTCAGATGTTTGCTTTTCTGTATGAAATCCTGCTTGTTCCTTGTTTAGTCCAAAACTATAGAATATTACCAGCCTAATTCAGTGTGACAGATGTCCAAAGTACCCCTCCTTCTGTCCGGCATCAAAGCACCCCCCCCATCCCCCCACCCCAAACATGCACACACACACACACACACACACAATGGCGGTAATTTGTCAAACCATCCCTCTGCGTCTGGCACTGTGAATTGACATTCACGCTTAAGTCGCTTTGCAGCTGACAGCAGCGGGGCCTTTAAGAGCTAATAGGTGCTCTAACAATAACAGCGGGTAATTGTCGACGGCGTGTTATTGTGTGTGCGCTCGAGAGCCCGGCGTTTTCCGGCTCGCCCGGAGGAAGCAGCAGCGGCTCACGGAAAACAAAGCTGCGCTCGGTGTGTGACATCGTGGACTTCGGCAGCCTGACAGCGCTGCATTTCCAGTCCCCGCACGCTAATGGCCGGCGATTTTCGGCTCGGTAATTATGGCCGTTGTGCTTCGGGCGGGGACACCGCTGGTCCGTGTTCTTGGCTGCTCTGAGCCACCGCGCGCAGCCGAGATTTGCATTGGACTGAGCTCAGGAACAATGTGAACAGGTGAATAACAGATTGGGAGGTGCCCCAGTTTGCATATATAACAAATGTATAAAAAAGAAACGGTTGTGGGAAACAAGGCAGAGGCGATGGACGTATGGGTCACAGGACTGCAAAGGATTAGCTGAACGACCACATTTTAGCCACCATGAGACCTGTGGGCCAACAGGTATGCCCGGTTTAAAAAATAAACAAAAAGTCTTGTTTTTCGTCACGTTTTGTTGGTGGTGGGATTATTTTTCACTTGGCCACAGCCTAGAAGTTCCTTAACCTTAATTACGGGACAATCTTCCAGGCTGCCATGTCACCCTAATGCAATAACCCATGTCAATCCCATTCCCAAACATAAGGCTCCATTAACGGTTTGCGCGATTGGAGGGCTCTCCATTGCCTTGAGCCCTGCTTACCATCTTGCCCATTTATACAGCGGGGGCCGATATCGAAGCAGTGCCGGCTAATTACGTCGCTCGGTAATGCTACAGCAGGATCCCCTGACGACCTTCTGATTGTCGAGGCGTTTATACTGCTGGCCACATGGGAAGACTGCTTGCCTCTTGGTAAAAATGGCGAACGCTCCCTTTGTCCCTTTGCCTGAGGAGTCTGAAAGGGCCTCATTCGTTGGGGCCAACTGAATACCTTCTCTCGTTAGGTGGGAGTCCAGGAGACAGGTCATCTCAGACTCCATTCCATACCCTAGCAACCACCTCTGTGACTGCAGATCCATAGCAACCACCACGGGCCCTATTACACACACATACTCACTCAGCTCCTGTGTTACATAACCCTGCATGCATCAGAATGCCATTCAGCTGCGTAGCAACAAACAAATAGTGAGCCAGGACATGCAGCGGGCACATAAAACTAAGACAACGGCAGCAGATGGCTAATTGGCTGATTAGCCGGCCAATCTTCTGCATGGAATTCTCTGCGTTCCTCATTCTTCCCTCACAGATGGTATCATCCGAAAGCCTTAGGAGCTTCTCCACGCTGGGAAAACTGGGTAAGAAGCCATTTCTGCCCAGTATGAGGTGATTTAGAGGTGAGAGGTGCTAAGAGCTCACAGACGCATTGCCAGTAGAGGACAGGGTTTCCCCTACCCTGCTTTAGACTGTTGAGGGTATGAGGTCACAGTCCATGAGTACTACTTAAAGTGGTGACTTCGACCACATCAGTTTATAGTGTCACATCAAAAGTAATTAAGTTCCTCCGAAGTCTGGATGGATTCCCTCTACTGAAATGTAGATAAATACAATTTACGATAGCTGGCTTTACATTTAGCAAGTTTTATTTATCGTGGACTGACCGCACTTACATCTACCTCACCCTGCGATCAAGCACGACCATCGCAATAAAGCTGCGGCACCGTGCACCTGGCCCGCTGCATCCAGAACAGAATCGTTCCCACTGCCGTAGTGTCCACTTCCTTTTGTCCGCGGAGCACAACACAGCGTGATGCATCAGTGAAATCACAAAGGGAGGATGACTAGCAGGACACCCCGACCTCCTCCCACTCAGGCCTGACTTGTGTGTGATAGAACAAGCCCCCCCCCTTTTTCCAATTCCTTTATCGCATGTTTTTTTTTTCTTTAGCAGCCCCAGTTTCCTGACGCACTGCTGAGGCCAGGAGAGGAGTACAATCACACCACACGTTTCACCTTCAGCACTGCGTGAGGACGCCTGAAGATGAGCGGGGGGGGGGGTGGACGACATCCCACTCAGCGTAAATACTCGCTCACCTGAGTCGTAGGTGTTAACTCCTTTGCATGAATAAATGAGCTTGAGTTACACAACTCGCACCTGTGGCTTATCGATTCCACCACTATCACCCACAAGCATCAAATCATCGTACATCCATCCAAACTGGACGGTTTTCGGTAAATCTCAAATTACCTGTACAGATCGATACTCCGATGTCCGCTACAACTCTGAAGGGAAGAAAAAAAAAGCCAGCACAATCTAATTAACATTAACGTCCACTGGTGTATTCTGAAGGTCAGACACGGGAGGCAGCTGACGACCTCATCATAGCCGATAAGGCTAATAAAATAAATTAGTAGCTGGGAGGGAAAAAGTCTCCGGCTCCTTTCAGCGAAGATAACGACATATTATGGAACAGAATTGGCATACGTCTAATCCCAGTGCAGTTCAGGCACTGCATCGTGTTCATAGGCGTCCTGTGTACAAATTACTTTGTGGAGGATGGGCTGAACATAATTTTTTTTGTCCCTTGCGATAATTTTTAATATTTCTTCTTAATGAAAAAAGGGAAACTAATGTAACATTGGTGCATGACTGGACCAGTGCAGTGGGCCTGACCTTTTCTATGCAGTTACAATAATAAAGGTCGATTATTGCGACATGGTGTCTTGCCGTACCTGGCGTGCAGAAACGGACCTCACGTCCAGCAATGAACGTTCTCCATCTGCAGGTCATGGGACCAGAAGAACCCGATGAACCAAACGGTACAAATTCAAATTTAACGATAACACCACGTACCACAGGAGGGTTTGAGGGGAGACATGCTTGAACAGTAGGACGGTCATCCATTTAAATTCATAATACCCCCACGCATAAGCTCATTCTTAAAAGGTTCATCTGACTAAACCACATCTCAGAATACAAAGTGTCAATGTAAGCGATGTTTTGGAACATTCTGTTACAGGAAGAATAAAACGCGTTAATTTTTTTCCTTCAGGACTCCAGCTCCCCCTACAGGCTTCCTGTGTGTCTGAACAGTACAAAGTGTTATGTTTACTTACGTAATGCATTTTAGTGGTTGTTCTAATGGGTCCTTTAGGATATTTGTCCTGATGTACATGGTGGGGGGGGGGGCACTGCAATTGTTACATTTTCAACTGGACATAAATAATTATACATTTGACAGACACACACGACTGTGCTATACTTCATATATTGAGTTAAACAAGTTACCAAGAAGAGTAATTTAGCTTGTCTACTTTTCAACTGGCCATTTTTAAAGTTTTTTTAAATAATCTTTTTTCTTTACACTGTACTTTTTGCAGAGTCCCCGGGACAAAAATAAATTCACGTAGAGAATTTTCCACTCTGATGGTTCAGCTAGAAGTTTAAACTTTAATGTAAACATACAAAAAAGCCCATACACATTTTCTACAGCATCACAAACCACTTGTAGAATAGAAATATAATGTATCCCTTAAAAAAAGTCTGGGATCCAGTTTGCCTACCATGTTTTTATGTTTAAAAACTAGAGAAAATAAAAAAAAAAATATGCAGTACAAACCAGGAAGAACATAAACCAACATAAACCAACACTCAAATCAAATTAAATCCTCAGATTCCCTTGTTATGTAAGCAAATCACTTAAATTTCTAAAAGATACACCTTGATAAAAGTTTAATGATCTTTCTCTGGACTCTCACTCCTGCGAGGGCTTCCTGAAGGGGACCGACTGGAATCAGAAACAATGTTGTATTAATTACATTTTCATCATTCTGTCATTTTTTTTGTAATCATGACATGATAGCATGCACTAACAAATTTCATTGGTGCATACCTTCGTTTTGAAGGTGATGATCTAGATTTCGATTGGCTGAAGGGGAACAAACAGTTTGCAAGTATAATTTTGGCAGTTAGGTGGCGACAAGTTCAGACATGCCCTAAATGTATGTATGCTTTGAAACCACTGAAGATATTCCACAACTAAAACACATCCCTGAATCCTATAATACTGGGCTCCATATATCCGTCCCAAGAGTCTGTATGCCTTATACAGTAACTTCCCCAAATACAGACACCATCTTCAACATTCTCCAATGGCATGGAACCCATCCAGGAGACTGTTACCACTGGGGATGGGACTGAGCGACTAGATCCGTGTTTATGTGTAACAGAGGGCTCACCTCCTGGTTGGAGAGCTGGATTTGGATCTACCCCCCGAACCAGACCTGGAAGGGACAGGGTATGCTTAACCACATTTTCGATCAATGGTCAAGAGTTTCCTTCAATGAATGATTTGTTTAAAATGGCTTTTCTCCTATGACTGATTAGTTCCTTCATACGTAAACGCAATGGTCAAGATATGGGGAAAGGCAGATACGACACCAAGAAACGGCACTAATAATCCGAATATCAAAGCAACCAAGGTGAGTTTAAAAGTATTTGGAGTTCGAGGGGAATCTGTGGTGAGTCACCTGTCCCTTGGTGAAGACAAAACTCAAGAATAAGAGAAAGGCAAAACATACCTGCTCCTTCGACGAGAGCCTGATCTGGACCTTGATCTACATCTTGCTCTTGACCTGCAGACGAAAGGATTTTTAAATAGTAGAACTGCCTCTTTGACCTTGACCCAAAAAGGTGTTTGGACACCAACAATGCAGACTCACCTGGATCTCTTGGGAGTTACAGATCTAGATCTCCTGGGAGAAAACGATCTTGACCTATAATACAGAGTTTGCAGTGAAAAAATGTTTCATGACAAGGAGCCGTCATGCGAATCCCTCCCACCGTCCCATTTGTCCCTCCTGTAACATCGATTTGTCTGCCGATGACACAATAAGACTGAAGTTAGCTCGAAAGAGGCAGTTATTTTTAAAATTAGAAAATATTTTTAAGAGTCCTATAACACTCAGTCCTGGTTGTAAACAATGTGAGAGTAAGTTGTGACTAAACTTGGATGGAATTAATGTGTCAATCTGCCTGTTGAGTACCTGCAATTATATGTATGTGGTATATGCCTTTTCAATGCCTTTCTGAAAGCATTGTAATTTGGCTTATACTTAGCTGAAAGTAGTATTGTTGGTGGAAATGTGCAATATGTACGGATTATAAGTTAAACCATTAAACAAGTATTTAAAAATAGGCCATTCTCACAAACTTCTCAAAAATAATGTTACAATAAAATAAAGTATTTCTTTTTTGTGTTGAGCAACTGAGATCAACTTTTCAGGTATATTAAAATAGTGTCATTTCTTACTCTGATTTGATCATTTAATACCATTTTTCATGAAAGAGGTAGCCAAAAATCAAAGAACACAAAACTCAATTGCGGCAGCAATTTTAACATTAACAAAATGACGAATGCTTAAAAAAAATAAAAATAATAAAAAGGTGTGTTGGGATTACATGTAATTTAATTAGGTCTGTAACTGAATACATATCAGCAAAGCAAAATCCCTAATATCAACTTATCAATATCAAAGGTAATAATTATTAAAATCATGCCCGTTAAGCAAAGATGTTGCTACCAAGCTAAACATGGTAATCAATAAAATGTCACTATTGAGCTAAAAATGCCTTAATAGTCTCAATAAAACATGCTGGTTACAATCATTACAGAAGGAAGGAATCTGAATGGTGGTTGAGATTCTGCATGACATCCCATTGGGGCACAGAGTTACAAAATGACAGGTGATTTAAAACTCTACTGAAGTCCTTTGCAGCCTACTGCAGGGACCACCCAACGCCCACCTGAAGAGAGGATCACTGGACTTTGGGCCCGTTTCTCTAAAGAAAATATCCCTTGGCTCAAAATACAGCCACGTTACGCAGAGAGCTAAGGGTGGATAAACAGCCCTGTGATAAACAAATACGTCCATCAGGCTCTACAAACAAGAACAGCAAACAACCCTCTGAAAGTCATACCGGGTGGGATTATCATGCCTGCCAATCAGCGACTGGTGTAACGTGCCGTGAAATTCCCTGCCCTTGGTACTCACCTCCTTCCACGGCTCCGGCTGCGCGAGCGGGAGTACCTCCTTCCCCGGGACCTGGAGTGTGACCGGGACCGGGACCTGGACCTGACCACATCCAGAGACAGCACGATGAAATGAAAGACCGTTACTGCTTAGCAGCAGACCAAGTCCATCTGCTCCTGTTCCGCTCACTGCTCTAATGTTACTCTTCTCAAGGCTAAGCCCTGTGGCTGGCTCAGATTATTACACAAAACAATACATCACTATGAGTACTTTGCATACAGTACATGAATGAGTCACATATATTACAGACTAGGATGTTTCCATTCTGTATGAAAGACAAGTCTTTTTGTCTAGTAAGTAAATGACATTATTCTTAAAGGTTGACATAGAAACAAAAAACAGTGATTGATACTTAAAATAAACCTTGCAAGTTTGCAGGTCGACCCTCTTTGGACCAAGGTCTAGGAGATCTAGCAGCATCTATCAGCCGTTCTCTGCATCTAGACGCGTTCTTCAATCTAACGATGATCGCACTGACAGCCAAATCGCTCAAGGTGAGGCTTGATAGATGCAGGGCGGTTTTTCTAGACAGGACCGTGGTCAACCGGGTTGTTCCTCTTTACGGACCGAGGCCCAGATCGATAGCCAAATTTATCAGCCTGGCAGTCGTCGGGGTCGCAAGTGAGTTCTCTGCCCTCTATGAAATCTTAAGGTGTGGCTAGAAGTGGCAGGTGCTCACAGGGGGTCTGGCTTCCTATGCGGGTCACCTCAAGGTCTAGAAGGACCATGAGTGTCGAATTCGCTAGGCGTCTCACGAAACCGAAAAGGCCTTTGACACTCTCAACCAAGACGAGTGACTCAAACGGAGAAACCTGAAAGGTTTTGATCAGGTGGGTGATTAATATCGCAGCAGCATTTCAGAATGTTATTTTTGAAAAAGAAAAAAAAAAAAAGAAAAAAAGGCAAAAAGGTCAGAAACAGCAAATCAAACTAGTAATTCTAACATGTTCGCTTGCATAAACACACGCTAATGTCAGTATTATCATTATCATGATTTGTTATTTTTTTAAAACTTTAGCCAGAGTAGCTCGAGCTAAGTATGAAACAAGGTGTGGTGCATTCTGGGATCGCACTTACCTGCTCCTCCGACGTCGACTGTAACGGTGACAGTCATAGGCATAGTGACCCTTCTCGCCACATTCGTAGCATCTGTCGTTCGGGTCAAAAGGCCGCCGGATGGGGGGGCGGTCGTACCGAGAGCGCCTCGGCATTCCTGTAGACAGCTCGACTCGAACCCTGGACCCACAGATTATCCTGAAACAAACAAACGGTATCCCTGACATTCCCGAAGACAGTGAAGATGACAAGAAACATTTGGAGATCTCGGTTTTCCCGTAGCTTCCATGCAGACTATGTTGTATGGCAAGGGCGCCAATTCCAAAGGAGCTGCAGCAGACACTGCACTGTGCTCATTTGAGTTTTCTGGGTTTCAGCCAACCTTCTGCTATCACTGGCACACAAGGCGCGAAAAGGCCAAATGCCTGCAAATGTTGCTTTTAAGTTTGCAATGGGCCAGGCGCCCGTCTCATTGCTACACATGTGGATTTGGTGCTCTGGTGTGAGTAGGCTGCAGCAAGCCAGTGGCCCTGGGCAGGAACTAAAAAACTCTGGCCCGCTTGCCAACCACAGTGATTACAGCATATAGGGCAGCCATCTCAGGCTTAGGGGGGCAAAGCTAGTAGCACAAAAAAGCTGAAATGTTGCTATCCGTAGGTTTTGGTGATGCAGTGACTCATGGGTCTATTTTCATCCAGGCCCTGACAGGAATCCCACTTCTTCTATCAATCCCACATAATGTGGGAAATTCTGCTATCGGGTGATCAGAATTCACAAAAAAAAAATGATCAGTGCTCACTTTATTTATGGGAACATTGCAATAAATGAAAACAACCAAGGTGATAATAGAAAATAGGAGAATTACTCATTCCATACAATTTGATTTCATTTCATTCCTTTGTTGCGAAATGCCAGTCCTTTAGGATAAAAGCACAAAGGTGATCAAAAGCTTGGAGAGTCATCATTTTTGATCACCCTGAGCAGATATTTTACTATCAGAACAAATCAACACAAAGTCTGGGTCTTGTCTCCTTCACGTGAAACAAGGAATTAAAATATCACCCTGGAGTACATTGGATATACACAGTACATTTACAGTACATTTACTACTACGCCCGCATTAACAAATCCATTATATTCCTCCTTTCAGTTCTGGTATCTGCATATTTAAATGCACAGGAATAAAAGCATCAAAATGGGAAATCTGTATAATGAAAATCCACACAGGAACCAAGTTTAATGCCCAAAGTATTAAAAGGTACCATTTTCTGACTCGCATATATAAATGTATGCAGTATTTGCTTGTTTTCCCTGTCAGCCTGTAATATAATAGGAGACCAAATATTCCATCAACTAAAGTGAACCAAATATGCGAGTATTTAATTTCTTTGCCTTTCACTGAGGCCCTTCTTTCCTGGCTTGCACCCAAATACTGCTGACAATGAGTAGAATACCTGCAAGTGTATATTTATAGAGCATTTCCTCCATGAAGCCTCATGCAATTCAACCTGAATGCATCAATCCTATAGTGAATATTCAACTACACATATTTTAAAACCTATAATGCCTCTATATTTCCAAAGAGCAAATTACTTCGCTTGACCAGCCAACGTCCTCCACACACCCTTTGAGTACTTTTGGTTCTTAGGGTCGCCCTAATCATCAGACCTGGTAGATGGAGGGGATTCCCTTGGCGACTGTGCTCAGACTATGTCACCAGGCCCGGTGGTCATGACCACCGCCACCTCCGGGTCCCGGAGCCATCCACTTACTTTCCATCCAGGCTGCGGACAGCATCTTCTGCATCCCTCGGATCTTCAAATTCCGCAAAGGCAAACCCTGGAGGATTCCTAGCAATCCACACTGTTCTCAAAGGTCCATAATAACTGAATGCTCGCTCTAGTTCTCCTTTCCCCGCACCTGTCCCAAGGTTACCAATGTAAACCTTAGTTTCTGGAAGGAAAAATAAAAAAAGGGGCGCTGCAACTCCAGTTGTGGATGTATGGGCCAGTTCAGGTCCATTAATGAAAACATAGATGCTTAATCTCTGTTTCATAAAGGCTATGTTGACATTTTCATAGAGCAGTTGCACTATGAAGTCAATAAGGATTTAAACCTTAAGACAATATTCTTACTTTAATGTCCTTTAGGGGCAATTGTATTGAGGCCAGCAACCTGATTAGCATATTACTACCCTACAGTAACTCCATATATGGTTTCAATAGGTAGTAAAGTCCATCTTACGATATTCACAATTACAATGCTGCTTTCCTCCCACAACAACCAAAACAGACAGTAGCCCAGCCTTGACTTCAAAAAGACAGAAGCTCCTTTATCATGATAATTCAGATACAATTTAAACGTCTTAATGCACCCTCACTAACCATACCATTCTGATATTATTCATCCAGAAATCACACGTATAGTATAGCACAGAAGAAAATAAGGCTTGAAATTTTAAATATCAAAAGTTCACAGTACATAAATCAACCTAATTAAAAACAGTAACTATAACACCTAAAATGGTTACTGGGTGAAACACATCTGCATCCTTCACAGCACATTTCCACAGGTAATTTGCTCTTTGAATTATAAGCAATTTAAGACTTTTACTCACATCCTACACCAAAAAGCCTCTGTTGTCCCTAATTTTAGTGTCGAGTTGCAAGTCAGACCAAAACCATATACAAGGTTAACACGTTTTGAATAATAAATTGCAAAAAAATAAACCTTAAAATCATATTAGGTGAAAAGCCATAGAGATAAAAATCCTACATTGCAAGGGTAGTTGGTAAAGGCGAGCCACTAACTGGGGACACAGGTTCGGGACAAAGCCACGTGCTGTTCTCGAGCTGGGGCGGCTGCGCATCTCCATACAGACAGCTGGCGCGCGCACTTCCTCCAGGCCGAACGCGGGCGGGTGGCCCGCCTGAGCGGGAAGTCCGCTCATCCACAGCGCACAGCGTGTCGGGGCCCGCAGGCCTGGGCCTGTATGCGGGCCGTACATCTAATACGGTTTATAGTGATATCCAGGGACAAAACCATGCCAACGGTCTGGCAGCTGGCCGAAGGTTCCAGAATTTTATACATAAAGTTGTGGGGATTTCATTGCTCCATACCTTTCAATGGACTCACAGCTGTTCAATGAAACAAAAACCGATTCCCTAAGAAATGTTCACCATAATAGGCGCACTTTTTAAAGTTACCATTGCTACATAAATGTGGTTAAAGGGTTTAGATCATTAAAATATATGTATCTTACATAAACTAACTCAATTTCAAGCTATGTCTCCAATTTATTCATTGTAAAAGTAGGAAAGAACATGTATTATTAGTTACTGGACAAAAGGACAAGAAATTTTATTGTAATCCCCACCAAAACCCATTAGTTTCACTCTAGACCATGAGGGTAAATGGTTAGTCAAAGGGGTTTGCAATGTTAAGGCCGGATATGAGGTTAACCAGCTAGAAATACACCATCGTTGGAAATACTTTACATATTTAACATCATTTCGATGTATTGAGACAAGCAGAAAAAGACGGATAATTTATTTAACTCGTGAGGCCGTTTCACTTAGCAAACTAACCATAGCCGCGCTTCGGGGAGAATCCATTTTCAGTACTGAAAAGCGCACCGCACCGCATTAATAAGATAAACGGATAACTATTGGGGGCTCAGTAAAATATATTACAAAAATAAACATTGACTTTTTCATGAAGAAATTATATTTGGCTTATTTAGATAGGTTCAACTGAAAAACTTGGATTATTGTGCGGCTGGTCGATCGTCCGTGAGGCGGCTAGCTAGCTGGGGAGTTAGCGTTAGCTTAGCATAGCCGACTAGCATCTCAGCAGAAGCAATTGCGACATCGCCGAACAGCACCACATTTTTTTTAAATGACTTTTGTCCCGCACGTTCATTATCGAGCATTTTTAGCACAGCGACAATATGTAAGCCACCCGGCTTCAAAAAACCGCCCAAAAAGCGGCAGTTTCAGATATTGCACAAACACAAAAAAACAGCACTCCGCCATTACAACTAGCCTGCTAGTTGCACAGATTAGTTTCTTCGCGCCGTTAGCAGACTCCTTTGGTAATGAACCAACTCAGGAAGCAACGAACGGCCTGCAATCTGCATTGCACTTCTTAGCTATAACTTAAGGTGAATACATGTGATAAAATATGTATCCGATGCAATGAAAATGCCATGGCGTGCGCGCCACTCACCTCCTCCGTGGCGCCCGTATCTGGACATGATACTCGGGCCGGTGGCTCTTCGGCGACAGAGACGCTTAAAGAGCTCCCGCTGCAGCGAGAGTCCCAACTCCCGTCACGCTCCCGTCCTCAGCCCTCGAGGGGGCGCGCGCGGGCCACTGCGCAGAATTTTCTTATTGCAGTGACCATGACGGAGTTACAAAGAAACGTGCAAAGTGCCAGAAAAAAAAAGTTTGTATTTCAGAAAAATCCCTGTCCGAATTCCACACCACAAATCGTACCAGGCAGAATGGGTGTAATGCTCAACACATCATTGCTTCAATCTAAGTGGTAATAGTAAAATATTTTAATGAAAAATGTATTTTCATTAAATTCTGTTATGTAGTTACCGCTTATTCTATATTCCATGAGCAAAACATTTTTATTTTTTTAAGCTCAACAATTACCAACACTATAAACTACATATTAATTTCCTAAAGTTTTTTTTTTTTTTGTGAACTTCTGTACAGAAATTTCATTGGCGAACGCAGATGGCGCCTTTTGGCGTCTCTATGGGTTAGAGCTGAAGCCGAAATGACTGCGGAAGTGGGATGTGTTGCCGGGAGAAGATCTCTGATCATAGCGTGGAAATGTGCGGGTCAGTCATTTCATCACTGTGTCAGCAACCGAAATACGACTCGCTACGCAAAATTACCAAGGCGCAGTTTTATTCATAAGCACGCACAAGGGTAAAATAAAAAAACACAGCCCAGAACGCTGTCATTTCAGTTTAAATACCGTTTATAGCAGAACTGTACAATTCACATGCTTTTATTGTATTTGGCACTTCAATGAGATTTTTGTTTAAACCAATTATTCAGCTATTAGTGCGTCGCTGTCCGTTTCTTCCACAACTTTGCGATCAGGTACTTCACTGTACATTCTTAATCATTCAAAGAAAGGCTGTTTTGATCTCACATGTAATTATAAATTTTTTAACGGCATATTTTAAATGTCCTTGTTTACAGTTGATATTCGGTTGTCTAAATTTAACTGTATCCTACGATCCTGAAACAGTCACCGAGCCCCATAATTTACTTTTATATAAACTTCAACTGCACTGGCATTTCTTAATAAGAAAATCCAATGTGGACTCAAAACGCATTACAGGATGTGTGCAGCATCACACACAATTTAAAATGAAAAAGTGCAACATAGTTTCTTGCTAATGAGCAGTACAGATATGCTGGGAGGGAATACTAGTTTTCAAAGCCACGTAAAACAGACAATAGTTGGCAGTAGAAACGCATGTAAGACCAACGGAAGCACATTCTGCACGTGGTGCTTGGCTTGTCCCATGGCCACGCAGAAGCACTTTCTGCAAAGGTCAAAGGTCACTCCTACAAATTTGTACCCCCAACCTTGAAATGTTTTCAAATTAAGCCCACAGCAGACTGCTGAGCCCTGAGGGTGTGTGTGTGTGTGTGTGTGTGTGTGTGTGTGTGGGGGGGGGGTCACTGCCTCTCCACAATTCACTGGGTGGAGATCAGGTTGACAATCATGCTGATGATGCGTGAGCCCCGGGGGCAGCTGCACAGGTCCATGCTGGGGCTCCTGATCTTGTCCTCCAGCAGCTGGTCCAGCTCCCAGCGTAGCTCCTTCACAAGCTCAGCCACCTGCACCAGGGACAATCACTGTAAGTAAGTGCACACACCAGGGAGAGTGCACGCGTGCGAGTGTGTGTCCTGAAGCGCACGTGGGAGCGCGCACGTGGGAGCGCGCACGTGGGAGCGCTCGCCCTGAAGTGCATGTGTCAATCTATTTGTGAGTGAGTGCCTTGCAAATATACTGACATCCAGAGTATTCCTTACCTTGATAGGGCTTGAAAGTATTTGTTTATTGAATGTGTACAGTTATTGACTAGTGTCGTCAAATGGACAGGCAGCTCTCAACTTACGTAAATCCAGACTTAGGCAAGAAACATCTGAGATATACAGAGTTTACAGAAGTGCTAACATGTCTTCTTTAATAGGTATTACTTGTATTTTTTGGTTTATGTGTTCTTTGCTATAAGGCGTCTTGAATGGTATGGAGGTGTAAATCCGATAAACGTAAAATTTGACTTATATAAGGGCTTGTGGCGTGTCCTGTACGAGCCTGTAATGTGCTGAATATTATAACCAAGCATGTACTGGTTTAAGGGTGAGAGATATCAACATTTTCATATGAATTCCAGCAGACATCTGCAAGGCCGGGAGTCACCTGGTGCGAGGCGGCGGCGAAGCGGATCCAGCCGTCATCCAGGGACACGACGAACTCCCCCCGAAGCAGCTCGATGCTGACCTGTCCTCCGCCGAACAGCACCAGCGCGTACACAGACGCCATGCTGCAGTCACGGATGAACACGCGGCTGGTCTTCACCTTCTCGTGGTACACCAGGTAGGGACTGTCATAATGCCGGACCTAGAGGCGTGGAAGGCGGTCACAGCTGTCACGCTCACCGACACCTTCGCCGCTCTGCGACATTCGGAACGCCTCTTCATCGTAGAGGAATCCACAATGAATATTTATGTGCTATATTTGTACATTAAGAACAGGGCTCATTAATTATCATGTATGAAAAATACTAACAGATGGTTACTGGTATATCCTCAGATTGCTACTGTTCTGGTGAATGGTTTGGCTCGTAGCTCATGTGCAAATGACCGAATGCAGTTACAAGACCAGTATATGAGCAGACAGAGGGCAAAAATTTTGTTGTCATTCTGTGTGGCTTCTTAATACTATGTAATTATAATGTATTATGTAATAAAGTGTATTTATGTATCATATGATTTTATACTAAGTGACATGCAATTGAAAAGGGAGGGTCAGACCGTCCCGGGAGCAAATAGGGTTTAGTGTCTTACTCGAAGCCCAATGGTGACATCACACTGGCGGCCTTCTGATCACAGGCCTAACTTGTGAAGACACACCGTGCCCTTACACTGCAGCGGGGATAAGCCCTCCCTAGGATAATGCTGACCGTGTAGTTAATGGAGGAGGGGTGGATGTGTACGCAGCCGTCGCTCTTGGTCATAAAGCGCAGCTCCTCTGCCTTCGGCTGCATCTTCACGGCCCCCTTGCTCGTCTGCTTGTACTTCCCCTGCGGCGCCCTCACCTGGAGAAGTAGGGAATGGCAGTGGACACGGCGGAGGTCAGTACCGATGACGCGTCTGATCACATCCCAGACGCTAAGGGAAAAAAAATGACGCGGTCCTGTTTGCATGGCGACGAGATGTCGCCCGTCATTAAAGGCCGGCTTGCTCTGATGTTCCCTCAGTCACTGCTCACCTGGACCACGTTGGGGTAAAGAGCTGCACAGAGGATGGCAGATATCAGCTTGATGTTGTCAGAGTTCAGGTTGGCCTGGGAGGAGATAAGGTGGACAGCTAGAGAGTGGGACTTGCAGCTCCCACCAATCTCGAATCTGACAGCCGGGATCGGTTTGTAAGTCTGCTGCGGCGATCAGCTGGCATTCAGCATCCCGTACCCGTATCTGCACTGAAGGGACGCGGCGACATGAATCGCTGGCCACAGTGACGTTACCTCAAAGCCTGTACCCTCCAGGATGCCGTCCGTTCCCCGGGAGGACAAGCGCTCAATGTCTCTGGCCTTCAGCTCCTCCTTCACGAAGCCGATGTCCGACAGCAGCTCGGCAAACTGCCTCTTCAGACTGGCGATCTCCTGGGGGGGTGGGGGAGGTGCCCAGTCATAGCTACCATCACCATAACCATATCATCTCAGAATGTGAAGCCACTTATGCATGAACCATATTTCTCCTGCTTTATCATCGACGTCAGTCAACAACAGGTTAAGTGAAGCACCGTTCGACATGCAGGGACGTATACAGGAGAGCGAGACCACAAGGGCACTGAAAGCCGACTGGCTGCTGGAGTACCCCCTCCATTATAAGGTTGGTCCCTCTGTATGAATTATGGCCCCTCCTATGCCTCCCACCTTAAAAAAATCATAGAATTGCCCCAGCTAACCTGACGAATTCTGCCCACCCCGACCTCACAGAGGTGCCTTACTTGCAGAACTCTCCCAGACAGGAAGTTTTCCCTGCAGAACTGGAATCCGGCTTGGTTGCCCTTCCTTGCAGCAGCACACCAACCCTGTGTACAATGTAACATTAGGGGATCCCCCCCCCCATTCCGTCTCCCACTGGTTTAAATATTGCCATTTAGATCCTGATAAAGTTATGCAGAGTACATTTAAAGAATTCTAGATATCCTTTTGCTGCGTTTTCTTTTAACCAATCAAAAGCTTCCGCCATGAGCAGCAGTGCCCGCATCACCCCTCATCATTAATGATGCAGTGCATTATGGCCCAGGGCCGCACCTTGTATGCCTGCAGCAAGGCCAGATGGTCACTGTTGGCCACTGCGAAGTGCTGCTTCTTCTGATTGGCCTCCTCCCGCTTGTCCCACGGAGAGACCTGCACACAGGATGAGCTAAGTGCAGCATGGCCAACAGAATCAACCTGGCTTTTTTTTGGGGGGGGTGGGGCGGGGATAATAATTTAATCCTATTCTATAAAACGTGTGTATTATCATACTCATAATGAATATTTCATTTAGCACAAAAAGATCCTTGATATAAGTTCGAGAAAAAACACAGTTATCCAGCCACCGTGTAATTTACAAAAATATACATGCAGAATTTAAATATGCTGAATTTATTTTATATAAATTTATTTAGCTGACGGTTTCATCCAAAGCGATGTACAATTGATAAGGCAGGGTCAGGTGGTCCCTGGAACAATTGGAGTTAAGGGCCTCGCTCAGGGGCCCAATGGTGGCATCGCTCTGCCGACCCTGGGATTTAAACGACGACCTTCCGGTCCAGGCGTACAGCATCCAAACCCACTCACAAAGGGGGACTTGAAGGCCAGGCTGGCGGCGATGGTGAGCGCCGGGTCTAGGCAGCGGAAGATGGCGCCGAAGAGCATGAGCTTGCCGATGCGCACGTCCACAGGCAGGCAGGCCAGGTGGTAGCCCAAGGGCGTCAGCTTCTCCTCGGGCGTCAGGGCGCCCAGGTCCTGCAGACGCTGCTTCGCCGCGTCCAGGCCTCCCGGCAGCGGCGGCTCGATCAGACGCGAGAAAACATCCTGCAGGGGGCGCTCCGCGAACACATCCAGCACTTTGATCCTGCGGCAGAAAGCGTGGGAAGCGGAAGGGCATTTTCAGAGGTGCGTAGATAAAACATTGCCCTTTCTCTCAGCACGCTGAATTTGCCACGTTTGCAAGTGAAATTAACGCAAATTAACGCAAAATTAACGCCAAGTGTGTCATGAGGTGAACTGCACAGTGGCTGATGTTTGCAGAGCACATTTCTGACCTTCAGGCGACCTTCACGGGGACAGCCCAGGTCCACCGAGCCACACAGGGAAGTGACAAGTCCTACAGGAAGTGCCTGTGCAGGTGGGCGGGGCTTCACCTGAGGCAGAGCTGCTCTAGTGGGACCCGCTGGATCTCCGGGATCTGCTGCTCCGCCAGCTGGTGCTTGAAGCAGTGGCTGGTGAAGAGGTGGAAGCAGACGCCCGAGGCAACACGGCCGGCCCTGCCCTTCCTCTGCAGCGCATTGGCGCGGGACACCCATGAGTCCTCCAGGCTCTCCATGCTCTTGCTGGCGTCATACCTAGAGACGGGGGGGGGGGGGGGGGGGGGGGGAAAGG
>JAODLC010000065.1:4572656-4589560 GCA_026781145.1 Hippopotamyrus pictus | reverse complement strand
CGGGGGGAAAGAGCTGTGTGGGCTCCCTGGGGAAAAAAAAAAAAGCAATGGCATGAAGAGATGGGGGTGAAGCTCACCTCTTCTCCTTCATCTTGCCCGAGTCGACCACGTAGACTACGTCGTCGATGGTGACAGACGTCTCGGCGATGTTGGTGGAGATGATGATCTTGGTGACGCCCTCGGGGGGGCGACTGAACACAGCCTGCTGCTCCTCGTTCGTCAGTGAGGAGTGCAGCGGGTACACGACGCATCTGCCGGGGGGGGGGGCGGTTAGACGAAAAGGCTTCAATGGACCAACAGAAATGTCGTGCAAGGTACAAGCAACCTACACCCTATATATGTACCAGCATATACCCCAAGCAAAGAGATTAATTCATCATTATTAATGAAGTCCATTATTATTGGGCCTATTCCTACCAAGAGTAAGTCACTGACAGCAATACCAGTGAGAATTCAGCAGTAGGGATACAGGATGTAGATCTTCAACCCAAGAATCTGCCCTTGAAGGCTCTACTCAAAGTCACAGCTCCTACATACCGCTTATCCTTCCGGTTGTTGAACAGTCTGTTGGACTGCAGCTGCTCGTACAACATCTTGATCTCACTCAGGCCTGGCATAAACACCAGGATAGCTCCTGGGCAGGGAAGGTGACAGTGAACGACACGTGGTGGCCCAACACTGACCAGAAGGTGCCACCAAAATATCACGCTTTGCTTCATACTGCATCCTTCTGAGAAGCTGAGCTCCAGTTCAGCCTCAACCAGATCCATCAAGAAAACACACATGTCTGTGTGAGTGATCTTACCTGGTAGGTTGTTAGGGTCTAACGTGATGGGAGGTTATGGTCTCACCTGGTGGGTAGTTATGATGTCCATCCACTATCCACTCCAGCAGACACTCTACCAGGTCCATGTTGATCTTGTCGAGATCCATGGAGGCGAGGGTCTTCAACACAGACTTCTTGGTGTCTGCGGCCGACATGCATCGATCACGTCAGCAGATCCACACAGAGTTCACACTTCAAGTGTTATAAAAATAAACTGATAGGTAAAATAGAGAAATTATGCTCCTATGACAACATGCCAATTTACTTCAAATCCTCCAGTTTCAGTCCCTCGATCTTCTTCGCCAGTGTAACATTAATAACAGTGACGCAGTCATAAAAACAATTTCAGGTTCGACATGTATTCAAACTGCTCTCATAAATGCATTTCAAAGCATCGCTGTTCACTGGCAAGTACCATATTTACAGAAAACTATCCTGTCTGCAAGCAGCCAGAGCTCCTGTAATGTCAGAGGCTCCGGTCCAAAAATACAGCGGAGTATTTTTACTCGAACAAGTCAGGTTAAATGCTTTGGATCAAGGGGATAGGAGAAAAAGTCCTTCATACGACTGGACCCAACAACCTTCCTGCTATGAATCGGTGTTCTTGTCCACCACCCCGCTGCAGCCCTGTGGTGTCCTCCTCCTCACGCCCTCTCTCTCACTTTGATTGATTTACACGCCAAACAAAGTCACAAGCGCTTCACCTTTGTATCTGACCGCGAGTTCCTGCAGGTTCAGCTGCTGGTCAGGGACGGAGTCCTTGACAAAGTCCTTCTTCTGGAAGGACATGAAGGACCACATGTCGTCTCCAAGCTGGTCCACTGGGTTCCCACTACTGGTCTTCCTGGCAGATTGGGGTCCCGGCTTCCCAGACCGTGCGTACGGGCTGCCGTCTTCCATGACATACCTGCGTATTCGGAGACGCCCCCCCCCACCCCTTGTGGTCAACAACGGCCCCCTCGCCACATCGCACCCACGCTCAGAACACATTCTGCCCCGGGGGTTTCACCTGGTCATGGTAATGGCGTCCTCCAGGAAGAACTGGTCGACGGGGAATGTGCGACCTGCAAGCCAGAGGCAGCGCCAGTCAGACTGAGGGCCCCCAACTCAGATGCGGTGAAAAGGGGGGTGCTGCTTCTAAACAGCACCATCCCTACCACCATACCACTGGTGTAATCAGTCCAATTGGAGGGGAACATTTAGTACTATTGATGGATGGATGGATGTATGGATGGATGGATGGATGGATGCTTCATTTATCCCCGGAGGAAAACTATGCCCATCTCCTTCTATAAAATTATGGCAAAGCACCATAAGAAGTGAAAAAAGTTCTCTACCACCTTCAATAAGTGCAGTACACAAAGGGATTCAATCACGCATATTTGACTATATTGGGGATGAGAAGAAAATTCATTAATTTGGCTCCACGAGGTCTGTAATTAAGAGAAGCAATCAAAGAGAGCCTACATAGTAAATGGTCTGCTTGGACCCTTGTATACCCCTGTGTGATCAGGGGCAGGACAGCCAAAGGCTTGTGGGAGACGCCGTGACCCAGTAAAGCCAGGCTCCCAGCACAGCCGCAGCCCTGACCTGGGATGTGGACCGTCTCAGAGCCACAGAAGTACTGGGAGAAGAGGTTGGCGTTGAGCGTGGCGCTCATCAGGATGACCTTCAGGTCCGGCCGCTGGGCCATCACGTCCTTCAGGACCAGCAGCAGGAAGTCACTAACAGAGAAGGAAGTGAGGTCATCACTCACATTGAGCGCGAGTCGGGAGCAGAGGCGGAGTCGGACAAGCGGCCTACCTCTCCTCCGTGCGCTCGTGCACCTCGTCCACGATGACGTGGGTCACCCCTCCCAGTTCGGGCTCCCCCTCCAGCCTTCGGAGCAGCACCCCCGTGGTGCAGTACAGCAGCCGGGTCAGCGAGGACTGGCAGGGGGAGGGGGGAGGACAAAAAGAGGATCGCTAAGAATTATGGGATTACTGCTTGTCTAATAATGTCCGAGTAGCTAAGAGGATTCTGTGACGTAGGTCCCATATGTCATAAATAAGAAAAGAATCACCATTAATGGATTCTTTAAATGGTCTTATTGATCTCTTTCAACAACTCAGAGATCGAAGTTATTAAAAACATTCTACGTGATGCTGCTACAGGCCGCTAACTGGCACAGAAGTCATGCTCCGTTTCAGTACAGGTGGCCACGCTGCACTAGTGCATGATGGGACGCGGACGGCACCAACCCGGACGGTCTCCAGGCGGATCTGGTAGCCCACGGAGTTGCCGAGGCGCTCGGCGCGCTCCTGTGCCACGCGCTCGGCCACGGAGATGGCGGAGATGCGGCGTGGCTGCGTGCAGATGATGTTGGCCACCCGGTGTGGGGGCCCCTTCAGGCTGTCGTCCAGGATGAACTGCGGGATCTGGGTGGTCTTGCCGCATCTGAGCACCACAGGTCATAATGAATGCATGGCTAACGGCTAAGCTAGCGCAACCACGGGAGCCGGCCTTAAGAAAAAAAAAAAAAGGAATTGGGGGAAATCCTCACCCAGTCATTCCGCTCACGACCAACACCTGACATTTCTTCAGCAGACACAGAATCCGCTCCTTCTCCTGCCAAGCTGGGAGGTTCTGCCTCTCCTGGAGCGTTGAGAGATAGCGCCTGGAGGACTGAAAGGGAAGCAACAGCGCCACCATCAGAGCGGGAGGGGAAATGTCGACCAATTTGAGAAGCTGTGCGATCAAACACACAGAGTAACAGCAAATGATCCATTAGAACTGTGATATGGGATAAGTGCTGAAAGTAACTGGATTTGCTTTTAAGGAAACTGAAATGCTATTGTGGTTCGTTCTGAAATTCTGATATCTCTAATTTCAAATGAACAGCCACACACTAATTTTGATTTTGACTAATTCCACCGATATAACAGGGAAGTGCAGGGAAAAGGGCGATAAACAGTTTCAAAGAAATCTTTTACAACGTTGTGGCCCCAATATTTCACTCTCCAACTAATGTCTTATAGAAATTCACTCTTGCAAAGAAATGTGAAATCATATTTCAGCACCGGCTACCATAGAGCACTGTTTCCCAACCCAGTCCACGTTTTCGCTCCTGCCCAGGTCCCGGTAGGGGCTGGGAGGACGCCAAAACGTGGGCCATCTACAGGTCCCAAGGACCGAGTTGGGAAATACTGCCACGGAGTATATTATCAAAGTCCTTGCATGTAGTATATGTTACATTCACAGTGCCAATGTCCCCCAAGGCACCAAACTGAGGTCAAAACACATAAAAATGTGGGGTAGGGGGGTGGTGTTCTGAGGGCTCACCTGTTTGCTCCGAAACTGCCGGCACAGCTTGGCATTGTCCTGCTGGAGGGCCTCCGTTCTGGCTGCATATCTCTCCGTCAGCTTCTTCCTCAGCTTGACGTAGCTCTCCTTCTCCACGGGCACCTCCTGCGCCTCGTCCTCCTGATCCTGATCCTCTTGCTCTTCTGGTAACTGTCCAAGACCTCCGTCTCTGAACCTCTGATCTAAGATCTCCGTCTCTGAACCATAAGCACACGATACAGCACCTCCACTGAGCTCCGTATTCACAGATTTCCTACTTTCAATGAAAAATATTAACACGTCATTCATATTAATATTGTGCAGAGTCTTCACTGAGCGAGGAACTCACCTTCCAGATGCTTGCTGCTCATGCTATTAGTGCTGCTGGGTTCCATTTTGCTTGTGGTACCCCTTGCAGCCTTGTGCCTAAGGGGGGCGCTAGGTTGCATCACCACAGGTGGGGGAGAGCTGTATTTGTGATGGGAGGCCGCCAACAGCTCCATGATCCTGGCCTCGTCCTCGAAGCAGGTGATAAGCGTGTAGACCGCCGGCTCGCCGGACCGGGCAGAAGCCAGAGCCTCGCCGTAGAGGTACTCTGTGACCTGGAGCCGGCCAGCGGAGCTAATCTTCTGGTCATTGGTGCTGAAGGCCACCAGGGCCGCCTGAAAGGGGTAGCGGTTGTCTTTGGAGAAGCGGACCTCCAGCTCGTACTCGGGGGGAGAGTAGCTGCTGAAGCCCGGACGACTCGGACCCGCCGGGTCCGCGGGCTGTTTCAGGTCCGAGGGAACCTGGTGCTTGAATCTGCACTTTTCGCCGAACCTGCACCGTGCTCCCTTCAGGTAGAACCTGCAGACATCCTTCAGGTTGACTGAGGCTACCTTCTGCGCGGTGCCGTCCTGGACGCCCCCCAAAGGCTTGGAGAAGAGATGCGGGTCCAGGGAGACGGTCCACACGCTGTTGACGATGCGTTCTGTGAAGCGCTCCCCAAAGATGGCCGCCAGTGCCAACGCCTCCTCCTCCCGCTGGGCGAGGCACTCATCCATGGGGATGCTCTGCAGGCCCTCGGGGATGGAGGCACCGGGCCCATATCGCTCTGCAAAGATCTGCAGGAGCAGCTGCTCCAGTGTGGCCCCCACCTCGCCGGTCCCAGCCTCCAGCGCTCGCTTGCTGCGCTCTCTATCGAAGCCATACCTGCAGGGACAAAGTCATCAGCACCTGTGCCTTTGCTTGGTGTTTAAATGCATCTCTGGGCTTCTTTTGATATGCTGACTCAGCACTGTGGTTAGCAAATTCATCACCATGGGTTTGCCTTGTACAGACAGGTGATACGTTTCGCTGTGCATTTCCCAAGCCTATAATGCTTCAAAAGAATGACGGATGACCAGCGCTGGTTAACCCTTTCCTGACATCACTAGTTAGTAACAAAAAATGGATCTTGCTAAGCTCCATTACAAAAATGACTCATGACAATTACCTGCACAGTTTCCCAACAGCAAAAAGAGAGACTGTCGGCTCAGAGGCACGACTCCCCTCCTCAGTTTCTGCTTCCAATGAAGGAACCGCTGGACTTTCCGCTCTCTCCATCGGCTCATCATGAGTCTCCCAGTACTGTCCGTCCTCACGGTAGTCTAGTTCATCATACTCTTCCTCCACTTCCTCCTCGGGTTCAGAACCTGACTCTCTGAAGGAGGAGGAGCATAAAGTCAGTTATGCACCTGAGAGAAAAAGCAGGTCTGAAGCAACATGCTTCACTACCTTGACCAATAGACAGGTCAGAGAAAAAGGCTGAGGGTCTCTGAAGCATGACCTACTCGTCTGGGTCCTCGAAGTCCTGGGTCTGAAGCTCCCGCAGCAGTTCCTTCACCAGCGCCTGGTTCTCTGAGGTCATGTGGATCCTCTGCAGAGGCATCTGCGGTAGGTCAGGCCTGGGCCGGCTGCTCTCATCAGTCCGCCTCATCCTGGGACGCTCGCTCAGGAGGGACTTAGGCACGCCCATCCCAGCGCCCCTGCCCCTTCCCCGGCCTCGCCTTCCAACTCCTCCTCTTCCTCGCCCAGTATTGGCACTCCGCACACCTCCATGGCTGCTTCTACAGACCAAGACGAAATAAAAGTGAAAATGTGCGTGGAGCAAAGACGACAGTACACAACGCATACAGTCAATCCATAATATTCCATGTTTGTTCCTACTTGCTTGATCGGCTGGGCCCGAAGTCAAGGCTGAAGTCATCTCCATCATCCCAGCCACTGCTGGCTCCCTTCTTGCTTCCGCCTCCTCCCCCCCCACCTCCACGGGGTTTGTTGAAATGGCCCCCTCCTCGGTTTGGCTTCCCTCTCCTTCTCCCACTCATTCCTGCCTCCACCCTTCTCTGAACAAAACATCTATTAGTTTACAAACTTAATGCCATGTAAACAAATATACAGAAAATCTAACTGATTACAACTTTGTCCTTTTTACTTTCTTCCAGCACAAACCTTGAATATGGAATCCTATGAATCGATCTTTAAATCCTGAAATCATGGATTCTCACTATTAATATTGTCATACATAGTCAAATGACAAAGTTTTAAATGTTAATAATAACAGCAACAATAATAATAATAGGCCTAATTTTAAAACGACTCCATCACACAGTATCCTTTATTTTGTTTTGTGGTATAGTAGTTGTAAAACAGCTAGCTATAACACCGACAAAGCATATAACCGTTTGTGTAACGTTAAGGAAATATTTGCACAGGGAGACGAGGTGTTTTTATGCGCGCGGGACTCAGGCACAAAAAAAGAAACTTGTTTACAATGTTACATAAATACAAGATCGTGAAGTCGTCGCTTAAGTTAGCAAATCAGTCGGAACTGGACCTCGCTGTCAAATAGCGGATGGTAAAGTAAACGATTCTATCACGTTCCCACTAACATTACTTCACGCAACGCTCGTTTTAATATAGAAATTGTTATCGGAGTAGAAACAACACATGGGTCGCAAAAATATATTTTTTTCTAACCTTAGAAGCCCCACTTTTCTTGCCGGCACATCGGCATGTTTCTCATTGGCTCCGCTTCCCAAAGTTCAAAGGTTTTACTTCCTGTTATGTGTAGTAGGCTGTTGTTATGGTGATGATTTGTGACGTTGCTGTTAGCCCATAAGCTAGATAGCTTGCTAAAAGTATGCGTTATGCAATTAATGTGTTCCCCACAATATATGCCGTTTGGTTAAAAATGGTTTGAATGTACTGTATGTATGTACTCGAACAACGTTTCAATATTGCTCAGTTGGTTAATACGTTGATAATAAATTATTATTAGGTGGCATCACCATTATTAAATATTCTGAAATTATTCTGTCTTCCATGGAAACCGACGTTTTTGCAAAACTTACAATAAAAATGAGTACCACTAAACTACAAATAGTTTTTTTTTGTCCAGACTGCCACCAACATTAGGTAAATTAATGAAGGACGAAACTGAACATAAAAAATTTATGAAAAAACACAGACCAGTCTCTATAAAACAGGATGAGATGAAATAGTATCCAAATTTCCCGTGAGAATACGTTACCTACTTTTTCTTTGGTTTTCTGCCACAAGTGAATATTTGTGATATCAGGAAAATTTCCCTAAAAGGCAGTCCATGCAGACACTAACGCTCATCAGCTGATCATTTCTTCGTTCCAGTTTTATCTCGTCAGTATTTTCTAGGCGGGAATTACATTAAACAGTAATATTAATGTGGAACCATATCAGACAAATAACCTTATCTTTGAGGTTCCTGTAGTTAATACATAAATAATTACCACACATCTAAAGATTACATGAAAGAAACACGGAATCGACATGCTGCAGTTAGCCTAATGATGAGAATTATTATTTTTGAGGAAATAAATCATTACTGGGCAGTGAGGTGATGTTTATGTCTCCACCATGGTTTCATGGGTGTGGAGTTGGCTTAATTGTTCGCTCTGTGTCATCGTGGGCCGGTTCCCCCCTAGTCCAAAAACATGCTGAGGCTAATTTTCCGAAGTTTCCAGTTTCCAAAGTGCCCAAAGGTATCCCATCCTGAATTCATTCCTGCCTTGCACCTATAGCCTCTGGGATAGTCTCTGGACCCCCTGGCAACTCTGAATTGGACTAGCGGATTCAGAAACTGGATGGATAGGTAAATCATCACACAACAATGGTTGCCTGATGTTCAGCTGAGGCTTCATGTGGTCTCTGTACAAGATGTAATGTTCTTGCTTAGGAAGCATTGTCTGTTGGTCATGTAGCGTGCTGGAGGGGCACATGTTGCTTTTTCTGTGCTGAGAGAGCACATTAGTTGGGTTGCACCCCCTCACTTACACGGATCACTGTTCTGAGCCTTTAATAGCCGCGGAGATTGACGTGTCACATTGTAGCGGAGAATGAGCATGAACACAAGTTTAACCAGCAAATGCACAATAATGCCTCTGCATTTCTGACACTCTAGAGCAGGGCAGCAGTTTTCCTGTTCAAAATATCCACCTTTATAACATTTTTTCTGGTTGTAACACGTGTTAAAGCCATTAGATCTTCAAATGTGAAGAAGCTTGCCTGTGGTCTCAACAGAACTTTCTGTCCTGTTTGGTAGGAAGCTGAGGGCATAGTAGGAGGTGTGGAACGATATATAGTAAAGATAAAGCTACAGATACTTACAGCCAGCCACATGCATGCGACAAACGGATGAGCCCAAGAATCAGAGTATTGTTCAAAAAGGGGCTTATGGGTATGGTGTGACCTTCAGAGAAACACAAAACTCTTGTTCTAGCCTGAAGTAGCTTTTTATTCCTGTTGCTGCATTGCTGCAAGTAGAATGAGCACAAGGCATAAACTTGTGACATTGATAATAAGGCATAAACTACGTAAGTGGTAGCATAAGATAACTTCCTGTGTTCCTGGAGGACGCCCAGCTAAGGCAGAAGGAACACAGAGGACAGAAATCGGATAGGAGAAAAGTGGCACGGGAGGAGACACAAATGTTAAACTCAGGTTTCAGTCAACAATGAAAATTCTGTCAATCGAAAGACATTTTTCCATGCTGAAATGAACTTCATCTTCATCTTGATGTTTCGGGCAATATGATGCATAACCGCACTAGAACTAATCCATTTAGTGCATTTATTGCCCATCTGCTATGTATTATTGCCCATATTCTTTGTATTATTGGCCATAAATCAGTTCAGAATGTTCAAGAACAAATGGAATGCCAGTAAAATCCTGACAGAGGTCCATTTCTTTTTATGAAGTACAGATTCCCTAGGGAGCAGCTCCTCGTTGCTTGTCTCCTAAATATCTGCTTGTCTATACCTCTACAGTGGGTTCTATAGCTTTGCAGTTCACTGTGGAAGGGCTGAGTCTTTAAGGATATATATAATTGCATATACTGGTCAGGGTTTCTTCAACAGTTGAACACTGCTTTGGTTTGAGTCCAACCTTTGCCAATAAATGTATCGTTAAGGGTTAAACTTTAACGTTTTTTAATCTTAAAGAGCCAAAAGCAGGCATATAGGAACCAGGCAGTGTTGGGCATTTCAGGTCCAGAAGCTACAAACCCAGTCCAAAATTTTGTTTCTACCAACCAGTTGAGCATAAGAAGTCACAGTCACAGAGTGCTCAACTGGTTGGTAGAAACAAAATCCTGATCTGGATTTGTAGCTTCTGGACCTGAATTGCCCAACACTGTGATTACATGATATGGGTTAAGAAAGCAAGTATTTTTCTAGGTTATAAAACATAAACATAGTATTTAGAGAGAGTACAGAGTTTATCTTAACCATAAAGTTTACTCCTGGAGGAAATAGTCTTACATATGGACAGGGGCAATATTTATGGCAGATTCTGATTGTCTCACATGTTTGTTTTTGTTCTAACTCCATGAAAACATCTAGAACAGAAAAAGAGAGCAGATAGTATACAATAGAGAGTCATTTAATGACCATTAATGCATCCCAGCTACCTGGTTAATTTTCCTGAGTACTCTCTGCTGCACCTGTTGAATGGTTTAATTAATTACCAGCCCAATTCTGAATTAGGCCTTGGTTTAAAAAGAAAATGGGGAAAAAAGTGATCGTTTTGCATTCTGGGGGGATGTGGTGACACATTTCCCTCCTGAGTCGCACTCAGCCTCTTCCCCCCCCCCCCCACCCCCCACCCATCGCTCACTGCACGACAAGGGTCCCTTTTGTGGGAGGCATCATCAAACTCACATGGTAAATTGGAGATATTGGCGGGGCTGTAGGCAGAACTCCCAAAGAGGGGCGAACAGGGGCAAGGAGCTGTGCCATGGAAAACGGCAAACATGAAGGTAAGAAGGCATCACCAGAACTGTCCTACACCTACCTAATTGTTTTTTTTCCCTTGATTATTTTATATATTTTTTATTGTTTTGTTAAGAAATTCGTACTTGTTTTTTTTGCGCTTTGGAGCTGTCCAGACTAGGTTTGAAGTCTTCAGAAATCTTTATAACCAGGTATGAAATATTTATGAAATTCTAAGATGATTTACAAACAATAGAAGATGTAGAATGAGCTACAGTGGAAGGGTCCAGTTAGTGTTTGTTCTCCAGGGAGCCTCATCTATACTCGCTGTTAACATTGCTTCTAAAAAAAAGATAACCGATAAGTATCCGTCGATTGACTCTTTTAAAACGCGTGAACGAAGTCTGTGTGCTTTACTTGTGGTCGACTGTCAGAACAAATTAGCGTAGAGGATTCATCTTGGCTGCAACATTTTTGGAAATGTCAGTGTAGCAAGAGGTCAAATATGGAGTAGTGATATGCATAAGCAGACATTTAAAATATCCGCTTGTGATGCAATTCAGCTTCAGCCACTGTAACATTCCTGTTTTACCATGAATTAATGAATTTTTTGTCTTTAACAACAACCTAGCATTGAAGAGTTCCCTGCTGCTGCTGGGTTTCTACTTACACATGTCAGCAATCTTTTACAAACTTGCTATGTGAGATGTTGCCATCATCTTTTATAAATTTAGGACTTCATAAGATGTTTTTCTTTAAATCAAAAACAGAAGCCTGACTGTTTTTTTAAAGACGTTTCCATTACATCGTAAATAAGTAAATGAAAATATCCTTCAGCTGGCTTCCATTTTGCAACACAATTACATAGTTTCTTAACTGTTTAACTTGTTGTTTCAGCCTAAACTTTCATAAAACGGTTCTGTCTTGCAACAGCAAACATTAGCAGGATAACACTGGGTGCCCTGTTTAATATGTCATATTTTCAAACTGCCTCACTTTGCTGGCAAAATAATCACTTTTTCCTTTTCGAAGTTTGAGGGAGCTTACTAAGAGCATTTTCATTTTTTTAGACCAAGACAACGACATGGAGGAGGTGACCTTGCAGATTGCTAAGGTAGATGGACACAGCTTAAATTTAAAGCCATAAATGATGAATTTTATATCCCAGATCGGGGCACCTTTAATGTGTTTCAGACATACTGGGGTTTGTTTGGGTCTTTGTTCAGTCCAAGGGCTGTAAACACACACCCTCTAATTCGCCTTTATCTGCTTGCTGAGCTCATTCACATGATCATGTGTCCGGTGTACAGCAATAGGGCTGACCAGCTGAATCTGGGCATTTTAACATGTATCACTAATCTCTCTATCTATATGTGCAGAGCAGTATGGCTACACTGGTAATGAATGAGACATTGGCAAGAGCGCGGATGGCAATAAACAAATATATTAAGACCCAGATAACCACAAAAAAATGAAGACACTATTAAAAATAAAGATATGGTTCAACAGCAATATGATTCTAGAAAATGCTGTTTATTTAAGAAATGATTAACATTCCTGCCTTAACATTCATGACTTTATATACTGCTTTTACATCTCTGCCCTGTATCCCATTACTGGTCTGCTTTCCGCGCTCCTGCCCCTAACCCAGCTGCAGGCCATGGTGTCAGAGCTGAAGGCTGGCCTGTTGGGGGCGATACAGGACCTCTCCGCCCTCCAGCTGAGGGACAGCAGCCTGGAGGAGAGGGTGAGGAGTTACCACAGCGACATGGACGAGAAGATACTGGGCGTAAAGAACACGTTAAACACCTTCAAGGTACCTATTCCAGGAAGGGCACGCTACGATTAGCTTGCGACATACTGAGAACGTCTGGTACCGTCCCACTGTCTGGGAGCCATCTGCTAGCATTAGTGCAGGGAGGGGCCCTCTGGTAGACAAGATGGACTCATGCCTTTATCATTAACAACTGAGCAGGGTGTCATGGGGCCACGTCACCACAATGTGGAGAAAAGGATTCTCGGGTCTTATCACACAGGCTGACGGGCCAGAATGTAGCTGTTTTTACAGAATACAAACATGGAGACCTGTGAACATCTTAAATTAGCTGGATAGTCCCTTAGATAAAGTAAACAAGAACCGAAACCTGCACACCTGGTCCAGAACCTACAGGTCAACATAAATCCTGTTGGAGGTAACGTTAGTCTTTATGGTAACCATTCTCCTGTCTTCTGGCTGCGAGCAGGAGGACCTGACTGCTGCCATGGCTCATATGAAGGAGGTGAACGGTAGGAACATGGAGATGCAGCGGGGTCTGGAGCTGTTCCAGGTGGAGGTGGGCAGGGAGCTCCTCTCTGCTCAGCAGAGGTAGATAAGAGTTAACACCACTTTCCCACTGCACCGCGTATCATAATTTAGCTACTTCAGAAAAATGCCAAAAGTGCGGTACTTCGAGGTGTTTGTTTTCCTTTGGCGTAAGAACTGGTACCACTGCTGAATGACATCACAAGGCGAGGCGGGGCATTCGGTAATGATATTAATACCAACATCCCATGTTATGAGCATGCAATTCTCACATTGCGAGGACTGCATTTCTTCGTCTGTCTGGACATCATGATGGGGGGGGGGGGGAGTAAATTTCTCTAAATTTCTTCGTCACAGGAAACAAAACTTGGCATGCATTGCAGTTTTACTGATTGTTCCTTTTCAAGATTATCTAATAAATGTTTAAAATACAGTTTAAAACAGAGTCTGTGCTTTTGCAAGGGCTCTGCAAGTGCCTTAACCTTGCTGTTAAAATCACTCCTAGGAGGCTCTGTGAGAAATGTACTTATTTTGAGCTCCTTTTTTGCTTTATAAATATCCCAGTATTTATTACAACAAAATCCCATCATGATATTAGATTTTTTTTCCATCATGCAGCCCTAATATATTATAGCAAATCCTTTTTATTTCTTGTCATGTAATCCGCGTCAACTATTGGTTCTTCTGACCTGTATTTAAAGCTTGGGTCTCATCCTATGTCCACACATCAATTATTATTACTTTTTTTTTTTTAAATTGAATTATTATTTATTGTTTTCAGTTCAGAACTTTTTTCAAGATTGAGGTTGTACTTCATTTTGGCGGCAGGCTATTTGCATAACCAATCGACAAGCATTTTCAAGTCCCACCCAAAGTACCAAAAAAGTACCCCAGTTGGTTTGGTACTTTAAGTACTGGAACTTTTGGTACTGGTATTCAACCGGAACAGAAAAGGCAAAGCACTAAAAGTACGGCACCTGATGCAGTGGAAAAGCGCCTTATGACTCTACAGTCTACAGCTGGGTGCCCACTTCCTTCTGATGGCTTCCACAGGAGAGCCTCCAGGGATGATGTCCAGGCCGACAGCCTTCGGTGGCCCCCTGGACAGCTGGAAAACAGCTTCCTCCATCACTACCTCACCTGCCTCCCAAACGGTTCTTCCCAGAGAAGTCCTTCATCCGTCCCTGGTAGGTTGTCCTTCCTGGTGGGAATGTTCACAAAGGGAGAATCCAACCATGGATGAATTATGTGTTTCTGTAAAAATGGGGGCTAGAGATGAAGAACGACTATAACCTGAGAACAATCTGCAGTAATGTTATTGCTATGACTACAAATTATAAAATGTATTCATCTTATCCTGATCATTAGTCATAAGGGTTAAAACACAATGGATTCTAGATTCAAGTGGACTTGGATAAACTTATAACATCTGCAAAGAAGTGATTACAGACAAATATGTGATGACATGTGGAAACTCCGTTGGCAAATTTCTTAAAAGTATTTGCTGAATTTAACATTACCCTCCAGCTCTTTTTCTGATGTTGGTCAAAAACATTAGTTACCTGATAATTAGCTCTTTCTTTGTCCAAATGTATTTGGATCGCATTAACGCTAGCAAAGAAATCACGTTTTTATCATTTGTCAGTAACTCACTGGATCCATATTGTGGCTTAGTAGGCCGTCTGAGCACCTAACCGCATCTGTGCATAACCCATCAAATACGCAGAAGCACATTTCTGACCTGTTTCAGTCCTATTCATTCTTCAGAAGTAGGTCATTCCACAAAATCAAGCCGTGTCACAAGCCAGCCATTTAACCCGGTGTGAAATAAGATCTCCCTGCCCACACATTAATGGGCATTTTTATGTAGGCTGTCTGCATGTCTTTGGACTGTGTAAGGAAACGTACTAGATACACGCAGAACATGTGAACACCACACATACAGAGCAGGGCTGTGATTCAAACCCACACCCCTGGAGGTGGGAGGCGACGGTGCCCCCCCACAGCCACATGACACCCCTTTATGGATACATTTAGTATATGTTTTTCCCATTACCATTGGAATGCACTATTTTAATGAGTGAACTGTAACAAAAATTGTGTATTCATATATGCCCTTTACATTCTTTGCTGCTATATGCACAAGATTTTCCCTCTGGGATCAGTAAAGTTCATCGCATCTTATCGTAGAATTGGTTGTCCAACTAGGCAGAATAGTGGCATTAGAATATTTAAATGGGATATAGTCAGATACAAAAATAATGTTTTCTTTAGAGAAAAACACTTCTTAGCTGTTCATTTTAATGCGAGGAAACGTCTCTTCCCGTCGCAGGAAAGGCCGTTTCTCTAAGCCACGCCCACAAAGACAGCCACGGCTATACCGCGTTGGTTACAGGCGCCAGCAGCCCCCAGCAGGACGCGGGCGATCCCCGGGCCCAGCGGGGCGCGTCCCTGTCACCGGTGTGGGGGCAGCACAGGGACAGCAAGGATGCCACCGACGGACAGGACACCCAGGAGAACGGTGCGCCAGGCCACGCTGGGGCAAAATGGCGGGCAGGGATCTGGGCTCGGGACCAGAAAGGCTGCAGCTCCAAATTAAAGCACTGGGTTCTCTGTTGTACCCTTGGGCGAATGCACTTCTGTGAACTATTGTGAATTGCTTCAATGATACCTAGTTCTACGACTAAAAATCAAAAAGATAAGGAATAGAATGTGATTTGGATTTAACAGGAATCCACAGTAACGCTGGTCCTATATAAGCCTCTGTATAAACTTCAGTCTTATTTGTTGAGACTTATTTTCCTGGTGATAAAGTTCAGCACCTTTTATCACGTGATCAGAGCCGGCTGCTCGTTCATCAGCTGATGAATTCTCATACTGCCATTCTCATACAGTGTTCTTGGGGGTGGGGGGCAGGTGCGAGGTGGATGACCGCCCTGGAGCTGTTGGAGTCAGAGAGGCTGTACGTCTCCTACCTGTCTGTGCTGCTCAAGGCCAACATCACATTCAACGGCTCGGAGGCCCTTCATGTCAAGGACAAGCGGTAGGCGTGGGGAATGTTCCGGAAAATGGGACGCGCGAGATGAAGAAAGGCGAGCACACAAGTACCAGTCACTGTGTTCAAGGTTATGTGCACTGAGGTACTGAGGTCGGGCGTGAAGGATCCCACAAGGAAATTCTTATGCATACAGCAGCAAGGTACCAAAAGTGCAGACAAACAAATATTTACCATAAAACAAACATATAGCGCAAAAAGTAAACATTAGTGTGTGAAATACAGGTGCAGGCAGAGGTGTCCCCCCTCACAATTTTGTAATTTAATCCATGCCCCCACACTATTTTGTGTTTTTCATCAAACACTAAACTGACTTGAACTCCCACTGAAGTGGTCCCCTTTAAATGCAGGGGGGGGGGGATGCAAATTGAATAATTTGAAAAATTACCCAGGATGGAAAATTAATCTATTACATGAAGATGCAGCAGTAGGATGTGGTTGTGAGGTATTGCTAGCAAGAGAGCCGCCGTTGCAGACTAAAGTAATCACGTTTCCTTCTAACACAGAGCTGCACTGTTTTAATTCCTATGAGAGTACTAAACATGCTTTGAGAATAATCCTGAAAACAAAAATAGCCTCTCTTTTCATTCCATTTGATCAGTAATTTACGCATTATTTTGCACTTAAGTTTAAGACGAATAGAAGCAGGCCAAACGCCTTTAGCTCGGTGTTCTCCTTCAGTATGTGGAGCGGTATGAATCCGTCTTTGTATTTCCATCTGCCGGCGATTATACACAGACTCTGGCTACCTTTCTCTGAACAGTCACTTGATCCCCAAGGGCCCTTGTCTGTACAGACAGGAAGTGGCCCCACCCCCTTTTTACCGTCTTTGCAGTTTTGCAGAAGTCCCATGGTGTGCTTTTAGTTGTTTGTCGTCCCTGGAATAAACCGTCATGTCGGTGAGAGGCATCTGAGAAGCATGTGATTGGGGGGTGGGGGGGGCGGGGGTGTGACACGTTTTAACGTAACTCTCTGACCCCCACATCACAGCCCGTGGGTGGTGTCCATACAACCATTGCTAGTGTTATCAATAAGCTTTTTGTGTGGAAAATTCCTAGTCTGGTCATCGTATCTGGGTAATGCCCTTCAGCTTATGAGAGGATATGATTCACTCCTGCCCCCCGTCTCTCCCCC
>JAODLC010000065.1:4562159-4572650 GCA_026781145.1 Hippopotamyrus pictus | reverse complement strand
AGGCCTTTCCCCAGCTCCCTACGCTTCCTCATTCAGCAGCACCTGGAGCTGCTGCACGTCCTCCAGGAACGTGTGCTAAAGTGTCAGTGGCAAGGCATCATGGGAGACGTGTTCATGAGGCTGACCAGCACAGAGGTGAAGGGGGGGGCTGATGGTACAGAGGAGCAGGGGGTGGAAAGTGCACCCCCCCCGCAACGGGTATCCATGAAACAAGAGAGGCTGGGAGTTGAGAACCTTTCAGCCCAGATTAGTTAAGCACATATTGATCTAAGAACCTAAATAGGGCAGGTGTTCCTCAGCAGGGAACATAAAGGATCAACCCAACAAAGATCAAACAATCATTCGTGGCTGTGTTTTGAGGTCAGGGCTGTATTATTGCACCTATTAAAGCACTGGAGACGGGACGGATTTGTGGGGGGGGGGGGTGTCAGTGAGGTTAGCAGGTCACTGAAAGCCTGTCATATGGAATAAGCACTTCAGGATAAGACATGTGAACTTTCCAGAACCTGCAATCATTTCATTCTGTGGCCACTTTCATCTGTTAACCGGCAAGCATTTTTCTCATCATTGTCGATCGTGCAGAGTGATTTCTTAGATTACTACGTGGCCTACCTGAAGGAACTCCCAGAATGCCTGTCTGCAGTAAGCGTGTACAGCACCACCTCCCCCAAAGCCACCACACTCTGTGAGGTAACGTCATGTGGTGTTCAGTGGGCTTTTATTTTCTGGCTCTAGTCACATGTCACCAGGGTCACAGGAAGCCGCTGAGACTGGATATTGCTGTGTGCAGCCCGGCCTTTGCAGGCTGGCTGCGTTTGATTTAATTACATTTCCTTTTAATCATGAAGCAGAATGTGGTTTACGGGACACTTATTTCCCAGGGTGACATCACTGGAGATGAAAATCAACCCCCACTCCAAACCTTGCTCCTTCTACCTGTGCAGCGCGTCCCAGAATACCTCATCCTTCTTCAGGTGAATTTTATGCTTGGAATGCTCCAATGTCCCCTGATGTTCAGGAACATGCCTCTATAAGGTCTGCAGCCGAAGACACAGAGATGAGACTGAAGAGACAGATGTTTAGTTATACAAATACTGAGCGGTCTTCATAGGTTATGAGGAATTCGATTTAATAAAAAAAAAAACAAAAAAACACTGACTCGAACTTGACCTCGTTGCAGAACCTGTTAAAGCAGACAGACTCCAAGCACCCAGACCACTACCTGCTGCTGGTTTGCATCCAGAGGTTCAGGGCTTTCATAGGCCAATACAACCACCTGCTCCAGCACAACGAGGGGATCCTCACACAGAACCGGAAGGAGCGGTGAGGCCCTTACTCAATGAAGGAAGATCCTCCAAGTATCTGTGGTACCTTTTTAAAGTGCAGTTGGTCCCCTGTTAGTGTCAGAAGGTGTATAATGAAAAAACTGGTTCAATTTAAGATCAATTGAGTGTTTCTTTGTGTTTCTCAACCCAGTCCTTGGGGAACCCCAGACAATTCACATTTTTGCTCCCTCCCAGCTCCCAACATACCAGTACCAGATTTTTGTTCTTCTTGATTGGCTGGGAGGGAACAAAACTGTGGACCGTTGGGGGGGTCCCTGAGCACTGGATTGAGAGACACCGCTTTAGAAGAAAGTACAGTCCTTATACTGAAACAGCCACTGTGGCTGCCATCTTAAGTGCCATTTTGGGGTGCAGGTCGGCCATGAAGCCGCTCATCAAGACAGTGGACTGCGTTGTCCAGGCTGAGCAACCAGCCTCCCCCAGCGGTGCCTTGCCGTAAGTCCAAAGTGACGTGTCACTGTTCACGCTCTCTCTCTCTCAGACCTTCGCAACAGCTCCTCTCTCCATCTTCTCCATTCCAAGGCACTACACCAGCCAGGCAAAGAGAAGCAAGCAGAAGCTGTTGGAGCAAATGCAGCGTAAGCGATTCCAGGACTGGGAGGCTGTGCAGCAGTGCCCTGAGCCCCCCGAGGGGTCCTTGCCGGTCTTATTCTTTGCCCCGGATGCAGACCCCCAGCTCAAGTGTTCTGCTCTTCATAGCATTCTGGAAACAGAACGGAAGTGCCCCAACACGGATCCAATACCCTGTAAGCGTGGATTACCAGGCTCGGCGCTGACGGATGTCACAGGCCAGTTTCTCATGTCAGGCGGGACACCAAGCCTGGTGGGGTTCTTTGAGGAAGGACAGTCCACCCACAATGCCCCGCTCTTCGACAACTGCTCCAGTGCCTCCTCCGACTCTAGTGTAGACATCACCTTCGTCCGCTGCCCAAAGAACCGCGGCCAGGAGCCATATGCCGGTGGGGGGAACCAGGACGGAAGCCACAGGTACCCTGGTCGTGGCTGTGTTTTGCCGGATCAGGTTGGCATGTCACGCCATCGCTCCCTACAGGCCGTACAGTGCAAGAGCAAGTCGCTGAACGGGCTGCAGCTGGACAGTTCCATCGCTGTCGACAGCAGGGGCAACTCTGTTGAGCTCGTCCCCCAGAAAAGCCACAGCCCACACAGCAGCCACCAGCACGCCAAACTGGAGCGCCAATCCAGCAAAGGTTCCACCAGCCGTAAGCTCCAGAGAAGTGTCAGCCCCCTGCAGAAACTGGAGGTCGACAGCCGGACCGTGACAGAGGAAGAGCCTTGCAGAGATCACGACAAGGTGACAACACTCTTCACTTATAAAACGTCTATTATTTTAAATGTTCCTTGGGTCTGAACTGCGTATGAATCACTTATAGTACAAATTCCTAATCATGTTTCCTGCTCCAGGAAGATGGGCTGTTGGGAGTCTTATGGGCAGTTTGTAGAGGGGATCTGGCTCTAACCTACATGCCCTTTAATAGGACTGTGGGGCCCAACCCTCCTGGGCAGAGGAGTCCAGATGGACAGGCAGCATGGAGGAGAGCGGCCAGGCTGCCTTCAGTGAGAGGAGCCGTAAGCAGGACCAGAAAGGTGGCTTTCGGAGCTCCTTCAAGAAGCTTTTTAAAAAAAAGTGAGACTTGCCAGAGACCTTTTAATGATAAGATATGGGTGCCTCAGTCTCACTCTCACCCAGCCTCAAGAAAATGCTTTTTAATTACATTATTTAATTACATTATTTAATTAATGTAGCTACTTAATTCAAAAACCATTGTTAATTCAAAAACCAACATGAGTCTGACCATCCAGAATGTGGGCTGGGGGCCCTGTAAGGAAATAACGTGGTGTAACAGAACAGAAAATGAATTCCTGCCCCCCCTTCCCCCCCCCTTCTCAACATCCCTAACAAGCTCTGCAGTATCTGCGAAATCTGCTGGTCTTTCGATTTCAGGTCTGGCAGCGACAGCAAGGACAAGGGCACCGAGAAGTCAGAGTCCCAGGCTCACAGTGACCACGAGGCCACAAAGACACCGAGGGCTGCACGTCTAGGAAACATTGACAGAGGAACAGCAGTGTGACACCACAGTGCCACCTGCAGGTGCATTTGTGTACGACAAACCCTGGCCATTGTGAACGCCCAAGAGGGTGTGCTTTCTGTGTTGGCCCATCTTAATGCCGTTGCCTTCTTTGTGTCTGGGTGACTAGTTACCCAACATTCTCAGATTTGTTTGCAAAAAGCACGTTTAGTGAACATAATGGTTATACAATACTGTGCTTAAAGTGGGGAAAACAGATGCCAGTACTCCCCCTTGTCATCGAGTACCAGGTGCTGGTACTCCCCTTGTACTCCCCGGTACTCTGAAGAGAAAAACCAAGAGGTGCTAGTACTAAGTACCAGCCCACTTTGAGTACTGCACATACAATAAATACAGTCATACATCATCTTTGGTACTGATTATTGGTACTGATTATAGCTGGATGAGAACTTATTTAGCTATTTTGTGTAATGTTTTCAAAGAGAGCTTATAGATGCTGCAACATCAATAGTTTAATGAAGGTAAAATCAAGGAAAATGTCACAGGCTTGGACCCAGTGTACATGTTGCACTAAATCAGTTTTTAATTGCAGATTTAAAAGCCTGAAAATACAATCATGGAATTTGTTGGTTTTCTACAGTTCAAGTAGCTTGTGTTTCAACAACTTGAGGATATTTGATTAGTTGCACTCTAAGCGTCTCCTGCTTGATGTCGTGGCCGTCTCTTCATGCTATGAACGCGGCAGTGAGAGTGACGTCTGTTCTCTCTGTACCAAACAGAATACTGTTACCAACCGGGGGACACCTTTGTGGTTTGAAGGGAGAGAAACACACAAGGTCAAAAGTCAACGACACAGACGTGACCAACTCTCTCTGTCAACCAGAAAGGAAAGGACTGAGCCAGCTAACGGGAAGGGGAATAAACTCACACAAGTCAAATACGGCAACACATTTCCACTAAACATATGCACAGTTACAGTCCTCCCTTATCTCAAGGCTTCACAAGGCTTCATTCCTATCAGAGAATCTGGAAGCTAAGGCAATTTCCTATTAATTAAGTGCCAACGAGGCCTAGCAATCCAGAGAAAATTGAAGATGACCCCACCCCTTGAAATATTCTTTGACCAAGCCCCAAATATGAACATGAAATAAAAGGCACATTTGGTAGCTAATGCGTAAGCCCAGCCACGAGCCTGAAAAAGCAGCACTTCATGTTCCCTTTTCCAATCCCGAAAGAAAAATCACTTTGATTTAAACATCAGAAGCATCCAAATGGGAGCACTCAATGCTTTCCCAGCCATCATGTATGGATGGAATTGTTTTGCTAAATTCAGTCTTTACTACATAGGTATTTATGTATAGGGCATCTAATATGTAATGCTTACTTCAGCTTTTTTCACTTTTACAGACGACATGTAAAATGTATGCAAGGTATGTGCTCTACGCATTTGTATGCGGATTGTTTTTGGCTTGTTTTAAAATACTACTAGTAGATTTTTTATGAAGTTAAAAGGTGCGAAAATAAATAATTCCGAATGTTACTAGCTTAATTTTTCTGAAGTACTTCATGACAGCAATGCATGTCAACAGGTCAGTTCCATCTCCTGTGTGTCGCCTTCTAAATTATAGTTTGAATCCTTAAGAACCGTCACGTTTCTCTCATAAACACTCAGAAATGCTCCTTGTATGGTTCTTGCCCACGAAGTTCTTGTCAAAAATACTTCAAACATGAGTAGGGTGCTGATCAGTCCAGTACTAAATTTGGAACAAATTATGCTACGGATGATGTTTAGCCTTGACTGTTGACTAGCCTGTAGGCACTAAGGCATGAAGACTGGAGTGTTTTGCAAAGGAACGCTCCCTGATTTCTAGGTGTCATGATCTGCTTAAGCCTGACCTGACTTTCACAGAGATGGGAGGAGATGTTGAGAATCTGTGAAAGCCCTCAGCAACAAGGCTGGATGGAAATACTCTATCAGACATGACCAAGCCTCGATATCATGACAGTCCAAGCCTCTCCCTGCAAGAGCATTTTTGGATGCCACCTGTCCACCCTATGAATTCTGGGAAAATGCATAAAAAAGCAAACATAAAAGGCGCAAGTCAAATAAGGAAGATGTTTTGTGATAGTAGATTAATAACCGGGATCAGCATCAACAGGACACACTAATGCTGCTACGGCTAATGTTTGGTGGGGGGGGGGGGGGTATACTTACATTGGTTAAAATCAAACCTCCTTCCCCTTAGGTGATGAATCATTTATGAAACCTGAATCATTCTCGTGTCTGCAGCTGGGCTGGCGCGTCCTAGTTATGGTGACCCCCGGATATCAATCCTATTAGCGAGAGACCGGCCGTCAACAGCAGCAAGAGCTTGTGTGGAGACTAAACGCCTGTCCATTCCATCGCGTGAAGATCACGCTCGCACAGCAGTTATCCTAATTGCAGAGCTCAAACATACACAGTGGTAAAAACACCGTTGTCCCCCCTAAAGAATGTTTTACATACCTTTGTCAAAAGTAAAAAAAAAAAAAAAAAAAAAGAAGAAGAAAATAATCACTTTGTGTTTCTGACTGCTCCAAAAGTACCTCTTTGGTGCGGGGGGGGGTACCTTAAGGTGGGTCTACTGGCACAAACTGCTCATCAGATAAAACCGAAGTCTTACATGCGGTAAACACCACGACTGCCAGACCTCTTTCTGCACTCGGTTCAGTGGCCTGGGGAAATGCGATCAGTCCGCTGCACGTTCCAGTGGTGGCTAAAGTCGCGGCCTGCTGTCTTACCAAGTCTTTTTAAAGCGATATCCTAGTGCATTAAGTGTCCAAATCGTATCTCATCTTTTTTAAAATTGGCTTTATTCATCATTTAATGGAAAAGCAGTTCACCTTAGTTGTGTGTGTTTGCACGGTAATGGAGTCTGTTCAGAGTCGTGTTTTGCGAAGTGCAGTCTGCTTCGGCAGGCCCCCCAGGGTGCTCTGAAAGGCCTCACCAGGCAGTCCCTTGAAATGAGTTCATGTAAACCAGTGTCTCCCAATCCGGTCTGCGGGGACCCACAGACAATCCAGGTTTTTGCTCCCTCCCATGGCTGGGACCTGTGAGAGCAAAAATGTGGACTGTCTGGCAGGGAGCTGAGAGGGAGCAAAAACATGGAGCGAATGTGGGGCCCCGCGGACCGGACTGGGAAATACTGACCTAAACCCAACAAACAAAATAAACCCTAACAATGGACAATAACAAAAAAACACACTAGTCCAAACAACCAGGACAGGGTGTCCCCATAATTCCCACTTAAAAAAAAAAAAAAAAAAAAAAAGACAGGTCTTGAATTTAAGGTTTTGAATGTTGAGCGTCTCGAAAAAGGTTTCAGGTAAAACCCTGACTGGACTTCCTCTGCTTCGCTCTTGGTGTTCTGCGGTCTTTAGTGTTAAGGTTCTGCGATACCTGCCAGCCCCCATCCGTCTCTGTCATCTAGGAGGAATTGGCGTTCTCCAGCAGGGGGGGCCCGTCTCGGTGAATGGGCGCAGGCTCCCTTTTGTACGTTTTAGGCGGCAGTTTTGGAATGGTCTGGGAGGCGCTCTGCCGGGGAGGCACGGGGGGCCCCGTGGCTCCGGGTAGGGTCTCACCCTCCTGGGGTATTAGGGGCGGGGAGGGAAGATGTTTCCGATGTCCCAGCGGCGATGGGGTCTGAGGCGGGAGGGGGCTGAAGTTGGAGAAGAACGCCTGGCCGGGCTCGTTACGCAGGCCCTGGGGGGTCGGCTGCAGGGTGAGGGAGGGGCTGGGGAAGACGTCCGGGGTTCGGACGGGTTCTCGTGGAGGCAGCGTGGGGGGGCTGTCCGGGGGCTCGGAGGTGGAGCTGCGCTCCGACATGGAGTAGCGCGGGGAGTAAACCTTGGTGGTGGGCTGGCGGGGAGGGATGGCGGGGGGGCTATCCAGGTGCTTTGACATCACCTAAGAGCAGGAAGAGACACAAAGGCAACGAGACTGAGGATCTCCTTACACAGCCTTCATCAAAATTTTACACTTTAATCTAAGCCAGCGACACGGGAAGCTAAATTTACAGCTACAGCCACACAAGTCAGACAAAGCAAAATCCAGCCTTTATTTACAAACTGTGTCATGGCTGCTGCTCGGATGGGTCCTGCCAAGCTGCTATCCGAAACGTGTCAGCAAGAAATGAGGCAGAGAAACGCATCCCCACGGCCGACCTTTGAGGGCGACGACTCGGCGGGCGCAGATTCAGGCCGTCGGCGGGGGGGCACCGGCGGGGGTACTGGGACGTCCTCGGTGCTCCGGTTGAAGCTTGCCATGGAGGAGACCGAGGAGGATCCTGGGAATGAAGGAGGCAAGAGCAACTTCTTCAGACCTCTGCCAAGTTCACTGGATCGCGGTGTCATGGCGCTGAACACGAAAAGGTGCCAGTGCGTTACTGCCGGGGCTAATGGAAAATCAGGGTCGGGCAGCGGGCATCGAAATGATGACTTCCTACGACAAAATGCTTTTATTCAAAGCAACGCACATTTTTGAGAAAACATGGTCAGACAATCCCTGGAGCAACTGGGGGTTAAGGGTCTTGCTCAAGGGCAGTACAGGTGTACGGTCAACCCATCAAGGACGACGCCACATAAATACCGTCAGAATAGTCGACTGAAATCAGACACAATGTCGTTTTTGAGATTCTGAGCAGCATCACTTCACATCAAATGGTGGACCACAGAACACTCGTGCATGGACGAGGGATGGTCAAGCGAATCCAGAGAGGCCATGGACACGAGGGGAAGCAGACAAATACAATTTCCGAGGTTTTCAGCAGCACAAATACAGCAGGTGTAGCGGACGATGGGAATGACTCTGGTGTGACCCGGCAACACACTCGTCAACACTTTGAAACTCCAAGCAGTGGCCAATGAACAACTTTCGCATCTTGTCATCAGGACGACACGATTTTGGAGGGGGGGGGGGGGAACCAAACCTCCCAGCGATTCCATTAGGCTGCCAATTAGGATCTGCCTTGGCTGTAGTGGGGGGTACACACACAGCTGAGTTTCTCAGCCAGAGGAACAGATAAACACATAGATGTGGGGGTGGAGCTGGGGGGGTTAATTACGGATGTTACACAGATGAGGAGGCAGCACATTGGGGTGGGGGGGGGCACAACATGCATGGTGCCAGGCAGCTGACACGGGTGCAGCAGAGCAGGATGACAGAATCGGCGCCAGCCGTGGGGATCGAGACGGAAAGCTGATACTAACGTGGGCCATGGGGCAGCGAAATCGGGACAAAGATCGGCTCGCTGTCTGCAGAAAGGAGAGAGGAGAGAGGCTGAGAGAAGATGAGAGCAGAGTGGGCCCCCCCTGCCGTCACACTGCGGACAGCAGGGGGCCTAACCCGCATCTTCCAAGGCCAGAGCATCTGCAGGGCTTCTGAGCTGCCAAACAATCTGAGTTGCCAAGTGATGTTAAGGAGCCAATCAGGAGCCAATTATAAGGTATCCTGGAGGGGGGGGGGGGGCAGTGGCCCTTTTGAGCACCACAAGTCCAGCTCAGATAACACAGACCCCAAGGAAGACAGACCCCCAGTATTAGTGAGACAGTAGTCTGTGGACAGTTTAACTTTAACATTAACATCCAGACCAACTGAGGCCGACTTCTTCAGCTTAGAAACCTGAAACAGTTCAGAGACATAAATGTCTGTGGGAGATATATATATATATATATATATAAAATTTTTTTTTTTTTTTTTTTTTTTTTAAAAATGCTGACAAACTTTCACAGGCACGCCCTGTCGCAGGTCTGCAGCGTAAAAGCAGACATTTTACCCACTGGCCCCGAACAGCGGGCTGGAAAAACAGGCAACTTATTGTAAAGGACAAACGTGGTGGAAGAGAGAGCCGCTGTAAATCAGTTAAGCGGCGTTAGTGACGTTAGCTGGGCAGGTTAAAAGCACGAACAAGTGTTAGTGTGATGTATTACATTTTTATGTATATTGTATGCGCGTGTTTGTGCATGTGTGTATTTATTTCTTACATTGTAAACTTCTATGTTTTCTTAAATATTTTTATCTGTGGTGGGTATGTATATCGTAAACACTTACTGACCTTCTCCACAGCATCTGGGGAATGGAACAAACTCAGAGTCTCACTGCGCAGACACTGCACACGACGGCAAACTGCACGGATCGCAGTGAATGATGAACACTGGAGTCTGTCGGCGCCCAGCAGACACGGCGGCTGAGCTACGTGCGCAGGGACCTACTTGAGTGGAAGGGGCTGGACGGGCCCTGGGGGGAGTCGAAGACGCTGCAGATGTCGGTGGCGCTGGAGCCCCCCGAGGCGGGCGGGGGCGGCGTCAGCGGCGTGCGGGGCGAATTGGGCGCGGAGACGGCGCTCTCCACCTCGCTGTCGGGGATGCGGCTGTAGCTCATCTTGTGCGGCTCGCTGTGCAGCGGCGTTGGGTGCCGCATGGTGCCAGGCCGTGTGCTCGACGGACGCACCCCGGGGGACTTCAGGGAATAGTTATATTTTTTCGCCTGTCGCAGGTGGGGTGGGAGGCGGGTTAGACACCTGGCTTCACACCCCCCCGTCTAACCTCAAGTACAGCTTTCACCCCATCACTGTTTCCTTGGTATGTTCTAGGACTGCGTTTCTCAAACCAGTCCTTTGGGACGTCCAGGCAGTCCACATTTCCGCTCCCTCCCAGCTCCCAGCCAATCAAGAACACTGCAGACCTGGTACCGGCGTATTGGGAGCTGGGAGGAAGCAGAAATGTAGGCTGTCTGGAGTTCCCCGAGGACCAGGCTGGGACACACTGTTGTATAAGACCTCAGCCCTGCTACACTTCAGGATGTGAACAGATTACATAAAATAAACATTCCCCTAAATCTAAGTGAAAAAATCCATCTTTATTATTAAAAAAATGTCCATGTTAGCAAATGCAAAATGCTCATTTCATTTCTTGGACATTTAGAACAGTTTGCAGTGAGAGATCTGTCCATTGGACGACCTCCCTCCCTCCCTCCCTCCCTCCCTCACTCACTCACTCACTCACTCACTCACTCACTCACTCACTCACTCACTCACTCACTCACTCACTCACTCACTCAC
>JAODLC010000065.1:4542750-4562059 GCA_026781145.1 Hippopotamyrus pictus | reverse complement strand
CTCACTCACTCACTCACTCACTCACTCACTCACTCACTCACTCACTCACTCACTCACTCACTCACTCACTCACTCACACACACACACACCTTGTTCACACAGGATGCTCTATTAAATTTCACTCTCCACATTAAACGCTGAACTTTCCATACAGGAAGGATCAATAGACACAATGCTTTGGTTACTGCTCCACCTGGAGCCACTGGCCCCAGTGCAGAGCCATCCATGTTCTCGTTTCACACCAAAAAGGAACAGATGACCCAGGAGATGCGGTGGCTAGCACTTACGAATCGGGGCAGGGTCCTGGCGCTCCGGGGCTCAATCTCCAGGGACTTGTTAAACAAGTAGTCTGTGAACTCCTTCTCCATCATGTCATCCATGGGATTTAAGTTTTCAAAGAATTTCTAACAGAGGGGAACAATATCAGAAGTGATGCAGACCTGAAACAGGAGGCCGGCTCGATTTCTCATGCGAAGCGGGGGGCACTAACCCTGATGTCGCTCTCCACCCGCAGGCAGTATGGCTGGTTCTGGTACTGCTGGATCTCCCCAGTGATCTCGGCCACCTTCCTCCGCTTGCTGAAGTTGATCAGGTCCTTGCCGTGCCGTTTCAAGAAGTCTGGGTTTCCCTCCTCTGTCTTCAGGATGTTTGTTAGGTAGATTCCTGGAACAGAATGCAGGTTTTGTTCGAAGGTTCACACCGGATAACGCTGACAGGTACATGGGAATTAGGCTGCGTGGGACATACCAAAGAAAGGCACACAGGGGGGGTTGATAGACCTGAGTTTTGCCAGATATTTCTTGTAGTGGTCCTCGCTCAGCTCATGCGCCTCTTCCAGAATCTTCCGCTGACGGCTCTGGATTTGCTGGGAATTACAGTACAAAATCCTTAAATAAACCAAACAAATATTTTACCGCAGATAAAAATACTAAGGGATAATTACTATAGTTTCTAATACCTATAAAAGGTGATTTCATGTTGTTATCTCAAATTTAGTTCCAACAATCTCTAACCAAAATCACCTCCAAACCAAAACCAAAAGTGTATTATTACGGTGAACACTCCTTACCTCGAAAGTATGGTCCAGCCTGTAGACAGGTGAGGAGTTCATGGCGCTCACCACCTCCAGCACGCCGTTGAAGTTGTTGAGCTCTTGGAAAACCTGCAGGATCTCGATGATGCGTGACACCACAACCACTCTCTCCTCCAGGTTCCCAGTCTCCACGATGCTCCTGAATTAGACACTCGAGTCTCAACCCTCAAGCACCAGGCTTCCTCAAGATACTAAACACGTGCTTATTTTTGCAGTACTTGTGCAAAATAATATTACAGTGAGGCAGAACATACTCAATAAGCAAAGAGCTGTCAGGTGCTAACTATGGGCTGACTTTACTGCTCTGCAGTGACGCGCTAAGCTTGACGTCGACTTGTCGCTGATCACGTAATTATGGCACGAACGACATGGACCCCTCAGAGAATACCAGTTACGCAGAAGTGCGGGGACCTCAATTACATCTAATGCATGAATTAATGCATTTTTTACCTCCATTACAATTTTTCTGCCTCACAAAATTCAATCGATAGCCAATAAACTTTTGTTATTCTGTGGAAGATCGATCTGATAGCAAGATCATGAATTATAAACATATAAAAGATAAACATAAATAAAAGGCTGTGTCCCGTTTTGATCGCGATCGATCCCCCCACTAACTAACAACTAATAAATAACAAAATGACTTATTTATCCTCTCTCGTTTTGGGGTGGTGGTGTGGTTTCGTATGAAATCATGTGCTTATAAGTCACAGTTCCTGCTGTGTCATGGAAAAGTGACACACAAATGTGGCCGAGAGCTACAAGACGAGATGGACCCAGGAACTGTTATGCCAAAATTTCAGTCTTCCGTCTTTCACAGTAGCATAGAAGCGTCATTGTTGCATAAATTGTTGCTACTGAGTTGCAACTTTGTGTTTTTCTTTCCACTTGTCTTATGAGCTGTTTGCCGCCAGCAAATACATTGTTTTGCGAACATGGATTGTCGCTTGTTGCAAACCATTCCCTTTTCCCTTGGTTTCATTCATGACATCATCAGCGATTAGCTCGACTCGACTTTCATGATGTAACCATTGACTTTGAATAATCTCAAGTTGTGTAACCCCTAGTGCCAACTTAGGTACAAGTGCTGCTAGGCTAAGTCTCCAGTGAGTGACCAGAAACAAGTACAAGGGAGCTGTGGGTAAAAAATACTTAAACCATGCAAATGAGTCTAGCAAGAAATAAGGTCAAAGTGCGAAGTACACGAAAAAGTATTCAGTGGTGGTAAGCATACCATGAGTGAAACCAGCCAACAGATGACAGTGAAGTTCACCCTGGTGGACCTACAGCATCCTACCTTGGGGAGGTTCCCTAATCATGTCAGCGTTTCTGAACAAGAGTAACCGCAGGGTCCCGACTCACTTTTCAAACCAGAGCGTGAGGTTGGTGGTATGCCTGATCATCCTCAGGAGGTTTGGTGAGTTGAGCTCCTTGTCCTCCTTTGTCCAGACGCTGCCCACCAGCTCCGAGGGCTGGACTGCCCTGCAAAGCGGAGATGGTGCTTCGTGTTCATCCATGTCATTTGGACACTTGACTGAGCAGTGAGAAAGCTAAGAGTGGCGTGAAGGACAGAGGCATATTTAATGCCCTTATGATGTAATGGGGGGGGGGGGCAAACCTGTAGAAGTCTGACTCCAGCAGAGTGAGTTGGCGGGCGATTTCGATGGGATGAAGGGTCAGGAGGTCAAAGTGCTCCATATGGCCTGGCTTGCAGATGTGCCACTCGATGGGTGGGAGGGGGCTCTCAAAGGTGATGCTGTGGCTGGGCCTGTTGGCCTGCGCCTGCTTCTTCCGATGGATGATCTTGGTGATGGACTCGACCCACTTCCGCATGGCTTTGCCTAGGAGAAACAAGTTGGCATGGGGTATCACGGCACTGATTCGGCACTTTGCATTTCTTCACCAGAACACTGGTATTTCCAGACTGGGAGTCTGAAAACTGCACTAAGGGGATTGGACCAACCCTCGGGCGGGGGGGGGGGGGGATTAGGGTGCATGCATTTTAAGGAATAATCAGGACAGATGCAGAAGAATGCCGACCGCTGTGATCTTACCTCGGACCATGCCAATGAACTCCTCCAGGCGTCTGAGCAGTTCTGGGTCGCGTTCAAAGTCGTAGAAGTGGTGCTCCACCCAGTGGCGATAGACGTTCAGAACCCTGGGTGGGCAATGGAGATGGGGGGGGGGGGTGAGTGACCCCGCGTTGCAGGACTGTGCAAAGGGCATGATCAGCGTTTCGGGCGAAAACGCGACCAGGGCTTCTGGGACTAATCATGACTGTGTATAACGAAGGCCCCAGACAACGAGTCCAGATGTAGACAGAGATCCATTTTAAAATAAGACTTGTGTGAGTTACCTGAGCTGGACTGGCTGTACGTACTCCTTCCGGAAGCGCTTCAGATCGGCGCTGAGTGGTTGGTCCCCGTTCTCAATCGCCATCTGGTCCGCCTCTGTGGGTTGAGGCTCTGGGATCTCAAACCTGATTGGAATGGATGGGATCTCAAACTTGATTGGAATGGATGGGATATCAAACCTGACTGGAATGGATGGGATATCAAACCTGACTGGAATGGATGGGATATCAAACCTGACTGGAATGGATGGGATATCAAACCTGACTGGAATGGATGGGCAGTGAGAACCTAGCAAACCGGCTACGTGACAAACCAGACAACCAGATGTCATTATGTCATGTATTAGCTTAGCAGATGCTCTGTGCTCTTTAGGGTGAAGTCCGCCCCCCCAGCATACAGCTCACTGCGCCTTGTTAAGCTGGTCTGCCATAGCACAGTGCTCGTCAGCTTCCTGTTTGCCAGACTCCACTTCCTCCTCTTACCCACTCACCGTTCCATAAGCAGAGTCAGCAGCTCCTGTGGCTTGCAGAATGACCGATACGTTGTCAGAAAGGTTCGCACAAAATTGGGATCTGGAAGCAAATCACAGAAACAGAGCCACTGTTAAGAGTCCGCACGTAATATTATTAAACCAGGAAATTCCAGAAGCTGATGTCAACCACTTGACCTTGACAATTTTCCAACAATAATATGAGCACATCATAGTATTTTGGGTGAGCCAGTAGAGGGTAACTGTATATTGCAGGATACCCCCCCGAGTCTGACAAAACACCTGTTTCTCTTTGGATACTCGTGTGTTCAGTGGAGATTGTGGTGCCCCGTTTCCCAGCATGCCTCACTTTCACCGCCTGCACTGACAGTTTGAAATTCTGCCTGCGTGAGAGTGTGTAGTTAAGCACCGTGTAGTCAGCATACAACAATAGACGGTGTGAATTTACAAACAGCTGGCCTGGAGTCACCCCAGGGAGGAAAACACATGGCCACACAAAGATGTGCCCCCCCACCCCTGAGTGGGACAGACATGCCATCTCTGGTCATTTTAGGTAACTGCTAATTGTTGGCGCACACGAACACACACAAGCTGAAACACACACACAGATCCAATGAGAACCATCACAGTCGCGAAAACTGGAGACTCCCCTAAGTGGAATGCTGGTCACTAGGTGGGGTCATGGTGTGTGTGTGTGTGTGTGTGTGTGTGGGGAGGGGGGGTCCATGGCCTAGGTGCTGTTAGCAGGATGCACCTTTTTCCCTTCCACCCAAAATAGCCCTTCAATTCATTTCGCTCGAGAGGTACCTTCCCCTGGCTTAACAGACTGGGGGCCAATCAGGCTTCAGTGAGGACTTCAGTTATTCCAAATGGCTTTTTGTTTTCTTTTTGTTTTTTTTTCTGCCAGGAAATGTCTTTAGGGGTGTGAGCACAGAATCCACCAGCACCACCCACCAGAGAAATTCTCTCCCATTATTCTACGGTGGCCCTTTTGTAAGTTAGCGGCTAAAAGGGAAATGGGTGTCAGACGACCTACAGTGGAATAAAAACAGTACCTGAAAAAACAGGCAGGTCCGCAGGTATGTAGCCAAATACCCGCATTACCCGCCATATCAAAAAACCCGAAATATCCATGCGTCACCGCAGAGAAGCTTTCACTGTTTGGGTTCAAGCACCAGGGCTGGCTAAGGGGACTGGTTTCGCCGCAGGGGGGACTTTGGTACTGGACTGCTTTTTAGGATGGAGTACAGGGGGCAAATGACGCCGCCCTGGAAATGGGCCACAGCTCCATGGCGATGGATTTATTTGGGCAATATGCCAGCTAAGAAAGACAGCAGTGATGTCGTTTTAAGTCCTTGTTCTGCAGCAAGCGGTGTGGTAACACTGTTACCTCACACCTCTGGGACCGGGGTTCGAGTCCCCGCCTACACACACTTCACATGTTCTCCCCATGTCGTCATGGGGATTCCTCTGGGTACTGTGGTTTCCCTCCACAGTCCAAGAACATGCCGAGGTGAACTGGAATCACCAAACTGACAGTATTTGTGGATGGTGAGCGTGCCCTGTGATGGGCTGGCACCCCACCCTGGGTCTTTCCTTGGGTTAGTCTCCTGACTCTGAATAGGACAAACGGGTACAGAAAATGGAGGGATGGATTGTTCCGCTGTCTGGGGAGGGTAGTGTTTGGGGAGGGCAGTGTTTGGGGACAGAAACAAAGCAACAAGTATTTAATAGCTGTATAAAATGTGAATAATCAAGCTCATGGCACTTGTAGTAACTTTACCAAATGGCCAAATTGATTGGGGGGAATCGGGGGGGGGGGGTTCTCACTGTCCTCCAACCTAGAGCTGTTTTGATACGAGTGCAGGATGACGCTGTCATATAAAAAGGTCGCAGTCGTTCACGACCAGGTTCTGTCATGGCTACAGGTCGCGGGTCGAGGAGCAGGAAGCGTCGTGGGCGTGCCACGTCAGGGTTCCGTCCGCCTTACCGGCAGCAGGAGAACACCAGAAACAAAGGAGACCAGATGTCTTTAAGCTCTGCAGATACCCACAGACAGCTCCTACGGCATTCATCAGGAAAAGCCCCAGAAGGGCTCGGGGAGGGGGGGCGGGGGGGAAATACCACACCACTTCAAGTCCCCTGCCAAAGAGCGGCGCCCCCGAGAGGATTCATCCTTATTATTTTATTACATTATTTCAATTCGCAACCAAGGCACTTGTCAAGAGTGTGTGTCAATCCATTATTACATCATCTATACATTATAGGTTCTCTGCTGAGCGAGAACAGCCAGGACACAGATTCAAAGTGCCAGTGGCAGATACAAGGAGGACACGTGTGCCACCAGACTCCGCCTCCAATTAAAGAGTCCCGCCCATATACCAGTGGCCCCACCCACGCTCACAGGAGGCCCCGCCCTCACCTGCATACATGTGGTAGGTGAGTCTCTCGATGAGCTTCAGCACGGTGCCGGCCTTGACGACGGGGATGCCCGACTTGGACTGCACGTTCTCCTCGAAGACGACGTTCTCCTCAGAGTCGGGCTCGGCGAAGCGATACAGCTCGGGCCGCGGCAGGCGCACGCGCTCCTCCTTCTCCTCCCGCAGCACGGCCAGGTCCAGCATGCGCTCCAACGTGGAGCGGTACTGCAGCGACACCAGCGCCGCCATCCAGCTGCTCTTCTCCTCCGCCGTCTTGGCGGCAAAGACCACAGCGGCGCCGTCCCGCGGCGTCACCTCGAAGGCGTGCCGGCACTCGCCGGCGTCGTCGCGGTCGCTCACACGCACCTTGCGCATCAGGAACTTCTCCTTGAGGCGGTACTCGGCAGCGCCGGCGCCCGGCAGCCGCGGCTGCCCGTGGTTGGCGCGGCAACACACCATGAGACCGTCAAACAGGAAGATGTAGCGCTCGTGCTTGGCGCCCACACGCGTCAGCGTGCCCTCCATGATGAACTCGCTGCAGCACTGGCCGATGTCCTTGCCCTCCCAGCCGTCGATGTTCCTCTGGATCTCGTTCATCTTCTTGATGGCCACGTGCTTGCCCTTCATCTGCTGGCTGTAGAAGCGGCAGGCCGACTCGCTGCAAGACAGACGGAATAAGCAGTTACACCCATCTGGAGCCCTGAGCCCCAAAACCTTTCACGTTTTTACATTTTATTTATGTAGCAGACACTTTATCCAAAGAAATGCACAATAAAGAAGGCAGGGTCAGAGAGTGTTGCTGAAGCAGTTAGGGTTAGGGGGCCTAGCTGAGGGGCCCAATGATGCAATAACTTTGGCATTTAAACTGGTGGCCTTCTGATCAGAGGCACAGCATTCTAACAAAGAGCCACACAGCGCCTCCCAGTCAGTCAGGAATGTAAAGCTCAATCTACATGCTCAGGTTACACACCCCATAACAATAGGAAGGAGAAGAGTAAAAAAGACGACTCATACGCTCACATACCATCTAGCCAACAACCCCAACACACACTACTTACACGTGCCCGACAGCGGCAGCTTACAGGTAGAACAGAACGAGGAGGACACGCGGGGGCCTTTATACAGAGCCGAAACCCCAGGGTCAGACAGGAACATACACGGTGGCCCGAATGGCAAACAAACACAGAGGAAAGCATTACTCAGCTGCGGAAAATAACTCTGTCCCTATAGCGACTTGGCAGACTACCTCATTGTTCCAGAGAGCGCAGAAAGACCCCCGATAAATACGGGCGGTGAGACGTCTGACCTCACGGCGCTCCCCGCCACCCCGCGCTGCAAAATGAGCCCCCTCCCCGATGCCTTTCTAAGAGAACGCCAACGTACCGTACGGTAAGCCATCCTTTCCCCATAAAATGACCTCCGGAGGGAACAAAGAAAATGCGTCCGTGAGAATAACCCGCAGTTAATCTACATCGTCGCATCCGACGGCGTCCTTTTCGGCAGAAGGGAAATCGGAAAAGGCGAAACTGACGAGAAGGCCAGAAAAATGCAAAGTAACAAAAAATAACAATTTGGGCAGAAGGGGTACCGCAGTACAAACAGAGTATTCCCTCTCGCTTACTCTCTGCTCGACTGCGTGCGTGTGTAGGTGGGAAAATGTGTGTGTGCTAGTAAGAGAGAGTTAGAAACAATGGTGGGGTGGAGTGACTATTCTCCCGAGACAGCCGCCCCCCCCCCCCTTACCCCCGCCACACAATACTGAGGATGCCGTGCAACCCCACAACCTGGTTCCCATTCCCCCCTGGAGGTGGGTGCAGGACTGAGCAGACTGCAGAGTTCAAGTGAAAGACACTGGTTAAGGTGCAGAGCTGGTACAGACTGGAAGTGTGTGTGTGTGTGTGTGTGTGTGAAGGGGGGGAGGGAGGGGGTGGCGGCGCTGCCTCGAATCACAACAGGTCAAGTACCTGAGCCTTCGCTTGGCCAGACTCTTGGAGCAGATCCGCTCCATGCTGCTCTGCAGGTTGAGCAGGGCGGTGATGGCCTGCTTCAGGCACTCCTTGTCTTCTTCATCCTCACTCTTCTCTTCTAGTTGCTGTGGTGGGGGGGGTAAAAAAACCATCAACAAGCTCCTGAAATAAACAACTACAATACAACACAGACACCATCAATGTTCCACGGTCAAATGTTCATAAAGCGCACATTTAACAAACCTTTGCAGTGAACCTGTACCCACAATAAACTTCGGTCACTTTCTCTTTCACCACATTCTGGACAACCTGACCCCCCCCCCTCCCCTCAGGAAAGCGAGGATGGAGCATACCAGGATCTTTTTTTTATCCCCTTCTCAGCAGGTCACATGACATTGGGCCAAAAAGTGATGGACATGTTTGTTTTCAGTCTGGCCGTCTAATAAAATATTTATGTCTATGCTAAACCCCCCCCACTGGTATGTACCTGCTGAACAGCAGTAGAGGGAATGAGGCGGGGGGATGGGGGGGTCAGTCACAGACAAATAACGGTTCTGCTGCCTAATCCCAGACCAAACAATCCAGACATTTTGACACCTTGGCGGTCGCCAGGCGGCCCTCTCCACAGTCCGGTCCATCATCCGGAGACCGAGCAGCTCAGACTCTGAGTTCCACGGAGCCAGGGGACTGTCCCCTGAACCCCCATGGCCTGACTATTCATCCTCAGCAGGTGACAGGTCCAACCAGCATGACATTATAAAACCCACCCCTCCCCCCAGTGTCAGCTAAGGAGCCAAGCGGGGTCACGCCACTCTGGGACTCAAGGACAAGGATATGAGCGGGAACGCAAGGCCTAAAATAAGAGCTGTGCCAAGCCGACCGGAAGAGCAACCTGTAACCAGTCCTCTGAGGTTGGGGGGGGGCATATTTCAGTCTTTAGCGCCCCCCCAATAGGGGCAGACGAATGCCGGTGTATCCCTAAGGCACGCTGGGCAGCCACAGGCGGACAAAGACAGGGCAAGAAAACAGGTTACGGAGGCGAGCTGTAGATGAAGAGGAGCTGGGGTCTCTCTGCCAGTGTGTGTGTGTGTGTGTGTGTATGTGTGCGTGTGTGTGTATGTGTGCGTGCGTGTGTGTGTGCGCGTATGTGTATGTGTGCGTGTGTGTGTGTGCGTATGTGTATGTGTGCGTGTGTGTGTATGTGTGCGTGCGTGTATGTGTGCGTGCGTGTGTGTGCGTATGTGTGTGTATGTGTGTGTGTATGTGTGCGTGTGTGTGTGCGTGTGCGTATGTGTGCGTGTGTGTGTGTGCATGTGTGCGCGTGTGTATGTGTGTGTGCACGTGTATGTGTGCGTGTATGTGTATATGTGTATTCATAGGTGTCTGTGGAGTCCTTGGCTTCTGTTAAAGATGCATCATAATCAGACACCAATACTCCCTCTGACAAGCCCTCCACTCTCTCGCGCACCATTATTGGAAAAGACGCTGCGCAGTCGCCGTGGCAACGAGACCCACTTAGTAGGCAAACAAAGCACGTCGGAAGGAGGTGGGAGGGGCGTGCGGACGACAGGAGAAGCATGGCTGGGGGGGGCAGCTTGTGTGCTGTTCACACATGGGGCTTCGCGATAATTGAATAAAATCGGCTCTGGCTGTCTAATTAGGGTCGATGCTCAGAGGACAGATTTCGTGTGAGGAAAGGGGGCTGTGATGGGGGGGGGTCACTCAGATCACGCAGGCTGATTTAATGGGTCGCTGCCGTCGTATTCGGCAATGAGGATGCAGGTAAATCTCAGCATTAATGAGGATTCCTGTACTTAGGCAAGTTCACTTGATGGGTTCATGGATTCTGACCATCCTGCAGAATACGGCTGCGACATAAAACCCAGCGCAAGCAATCTATCGTAAAATTGCTCTCATTACCAAAGCATGTTATTTTTGCTCTTTGGGAAGGATTAATGAAAGATTAATTAAGTTTAGAATTTTGTCTGGGTATCCTTCTGGGACAGCAATAGCTGTGCAGTGGGGGCCCACAGCACCCCAGAGGGGGTGTCGGAAAGCCATCGGTACGGTAGGCGAGACCCGGGGGATGTGGGCCTACCTGCCGTTTCAATCGTATCCGCAAAGGGCCGGTGTGTATGCAGGTTTTTGGGGTAACCTGTAGGTTCAAACCCAGGTGTGAGGACACCTTAGTCAATCAGTCCTCTAATTCGTAATCTAATTAGGGAGTCGCAGTGAAAACCCGCAGACACAGCGGCCCTTTCTGGATAAGATGGGCCACCTGGCCATGCTCAGTGTCGCAAGCGGAGCCAGCCCCTTCACACGCTCAGGACAAGCCGAAGAAGCGCATGGTCTCACCTGCTGAGGGGCACCAGCACCCTGATCAAAGTCACATAACCCAGCCAGCAAACCGGTAGCAGAGGCACCACCTTTTCCAAGAGGCATCTGTCTGAACCTCGTCAGCAGATGTGAAGGAAATCCCGTCAGCCACGAGATTTGGGATGACTGACGGGAATCAGTCAGCGAGCCTGATCCCACAGTCTGTGATGGCCGTACCTTGAGGATCTCAAAGTAGTGTAGACAGTGGTAGACCGGGTTCAGGAGCAGCCTAGGGAGGACGTACTGGACGGCTTCTTTAAAGCCTTCGGCTATAGACTGAGGAACACAGACACGCCTTGTTAGTATAGCAACACTAATACAAACACCACACAGGAGCATCACACAGCAGAGACCGTACACCAGGGCTATTCAACTCAGGCCCTCGATTCCAAATCCCGGCCTTGTTTTCAGTTCTCCCAGGTAGTTAGTTTAATAATTACTGGTTCTGATTGGTCAGAGGCTTCACACCTGGCTCACAGGTGAAGGAAGGCTGGAAAACCAGCAGTGCTCGGCCCTTGAGGACCGTGAGTTGAATAGCCCTGGTCTATAGCCTAGAGGGCCAACCTACTGGTCCACATGCTTATGGAAACGGCTTTAATAGATACCCAGCTGTATAAACAGTCATAAAAACTGTATGGGAAATTTTTAAACATGGTGAAACAAACAATGGCTCCTGGAGACCAATTTCCATGGACGTCGCCGCTGGTGCTCTCCGCCCTCATGAATATATGCGTTTACTCAAATGATGAATTCAGGAGTGCTTCAGGAACCCTTTTAATATGTGTCGTCGTGACAGAAGAGCTCTGAGGACAGAAGATTGTCACTATGCTGGAGAATAGGGGATATTTAATCATCCAAGAGCATCTCGACTCAGCTGTGTGGATCACTACTATGAAGATTCCCCCCCCCCCCAACTTACTATTTGAACCACAACAGAACGAGGGCACGTCAACAAGAGGAGGGAAGTAATATTACAGGGGAGATGCAAGAAGGTGACGAGGTTACAGGGACAACTAAGTGAAGGCTCCATTTATACAGGACGATTATTGGATGGCTGAGATGTTATGGGGCAGGGGATTGTGGGAGGATTTCATTTATACCAGAGGATTGTGGGAAGGCCAAAATGTTATAGTGAAGATGCTACATTTATGCAGGAGAATGGTAGGAAGGCTGCATTTTTACAGGGAGATTATAAGAGAACTGAAATGTTACGGAAGGATTGCGGGAAGGTTAAATTTATACAGGAGAATTTTGGGAAGGCTCCTTTTATCCAAGACAATTGTGGAAAGGCTGAAATGTTACAGGAGAATGACGGAAATGTGCGTATAAGCTGACCTCCAGGGGGGCTGAGAGGAAGGTGGATTTCAGGACAACCAGAGGAGAACCGGAGTCCTAGAGTTAGAGGAGCAGGTCGTGTGGCATCTCACCTGGAGGTAGAGAGCTGCTCCCGGCTTAGACAGCTGACTCAGGAAATGGTCTTGGAAGCCGGGCCGCAAGATATCCTGGGCATACGATTCGTATGGGTCAAACGCAAGCTCCTGCAAAACAAGCCTTATGTTACCGGGGGGACGTATCCTTTCGGGAGGTGCCGGGGTTCTCCATTCAGAACACACAAGACATTTTACAGCCAGCTTCCTGAGGTTTTGAAGGTAACCATAACAGACAGCTTCCCTCCTGAGGTTCCCCCGCAAGCTCCGCTAAAGAGATGAAGAGCGATAAAACCGAAACGTATGCAGCATTACAGAATACGCAAGAGACAGAGGACGACGCTGCTTTCCTCCAGCACCACGAAGCCCCTCTTCTATGATACAGTTCCGTCATTACTATGGGAACGAGCCCTTGCTCTTTGACCCTAAACCGACCTCGGCCAGGTCCTCAAAGCAGCTGCCCACCAGGGGGTGGGGACTGTCTTCGTCGGTCATCTCCACGGTGTCCTCGATGAGTCCCAGCAGCTTCAGCGTCAACTCCTGGATGTCCATGATGCGGCTGAAGATGTTCTCCACGTCCTGCAAGGGGAACCGGAGAGTGTTCAGCTGCCACAGGCCTTCCCACTGTGGCTCAGAGGCAAATACTCAGAGGTATTGGGCGGGTGACTCTCCCCCATATTTGTTCTGTGCTTGGTGGCTTTCAAAGGTGAGAAAAAAAAAATCATGCTAAAGGGCAGCCTAGCAGACCACATAATTTATAAGAGCATTAAGATCATTAAGAGGTGAGCTGGAGTGTCAGCGTTAGCATATTAACTGAAGGACTGAACAAGCAACTACAGACACTGTTTAGTGACCAATTACCGTTCCGACGACCAAGTCATTAAACGAAAGGGTCGCTGGAAATCAGGGTAGCCTTGGCATGACCGTACTTATGACTTGACTTCAGCCTTCCCTCCTCAATCTTTCATCCTTCATGAAGTTTTTGACATTTTTAGAAGCATTTTGTAGATTCTGCTTCAAAGATCTCACTCTAGCGTTGTTGTCAGTCATATGAAATTTTGTGGTAAATACGCACATCGCAACGTGAATTTCCCTCACTTGCGAATGGGTAATAAACCAGAAGTGGCCATATTCTTAGTTGTGCCTCTACGGTACCACAGGGCAATATAACAACCCACGGTCCCCCCGCTGGGCCCATCATGTGACCGCCAGGTCATTGCCCCCCCTACCCGCTCAGAGGAGAGGTACCGGGACCCACATTGTGGGAGAAGAGCTTGGCGTTGGAGGCAAAGGGCTCCTGGAACACCTTGATGATGAGGTTGAGGTCACGTAAATACTGCCGTACATCCGCCATGAAGGACCGGACCAGGTCGTAGTAGGTCTGCTCCCCTGACACGGACGGCTCCTCGTCCATGGGAGGGAAGCCGCTGATATACTCCTCGTCCTGGTGGAACATGTCCATCAGCACCTGGGGAACAGATGATCAGCAGTGTCAGGGTAGGAAAATCGTGACAAACCGTGGGAGGTATCCGCCAAGGCACGGCAAGAGGAGGGTTTTTGTGGACGCAAGCCCACCCAACGCCACACGACTCAACCCATCTCTCACCTTGTCAGCACACATGGCCACCTTGATGTCCTGCTGCGAGATCTCGTAGTGCCGGATGTTCTGCACGTAGTTACCAGCCAGCTTCAGAATGTCCGCAGAGATGTACTCCAGCACGGCCACTATGTAAACTGACACCTGGTGGTCGATCTTGTACCCTAATACCTCCTGGGAAGAGGGCCAGAGCATCACGGGAAGGGAGTCAAGGCAGAGGATGAAATCAAGCTTCACATATCAAATCTTAGACCACAATCCATTCATTCATCGACCATACTGAACTGCTAATTTTACTTACACTAGCTCTTCATATAACCAATTCTTAATAAGCCTGCAAAGAGGTTATAATTCATAATTTCCCACTATTCTACTCAATACCAATTAAATTCCACTGACTATTATCCTAAACCAATAAAAAGTGAAGGGCATTCCATGAGGTATTATGGACAGCAGGTAACACTCTGCCTCCATCTGCTGGCTGCTAGTGGCCCTGCGTGTCCCCAACAATCTTGGTCAAAAAATTTTTTTTAAAAAAGTGAAGCACCTTGAGCAGGGGATGGATCTTATCCACAGGCAGTGCTAATGGGTTCCTCCTCTTCCTCTTCTCTATTGCTGCCTGGGCGTCCCCGATGGCCCACTTGTCAATGGGATGAGGGAAACTTTTCTGTACCCTTTCCTGGGGTGCAAAGAGAGGACATGGATATTAGCAGCCATGTCCGTATCATTGACGATCAAGGCCCACTGGCTCTTAAAACAAAGTCATAAAAATACTGGCAAACATAGCCAGACATAAGCATATGCAAGAGTCCCAATGTTTTTGTACGCATAGAGAAAATACACAAAAATATTAGATTAAATTAAGTTTATTCATCCCAAGGGCGAATTCTTGCGCATACAGCAGCAAGGTACAGACAAACATGAATTTATGTGCAAAGATAAGTGCAAACAAACGTGTTGCAGACAACTTAAGGGGTACACAGAACACAGATAATTATCCATAATCTCTTTTTCCAGATTCTAAGGAAATAACTCAATATTAAATAATAATAATAAATTAGCAGATGGCATATGTATGATTAAGGAACAGACGGCTATTGCAAAGATGGAGTGATTCTTGGTCTGTTATGGTGGGGGTTGGGGGGGATGACGCATCATGGGGAGGCACTGTACTGCCTGATGGTAGCAGGTAGGAAGAATCCTAACCCAGTAGCCAAAGGTGCTCCAAGACAGCGCCCCCTGGAGCGGATCGGCGGAATTGTTCATAATGTTGTCCAATTCTGCCAACACCTGCTTGCCTGCAGTTGTCACCCGTGGGCCAGTGCCAGGTCTGTAATGGAACTGGCCTTCCTGATGAGTCTGGTCAGGTCATTGCCTGAACTAATGCAGTTTCCCTAGCAGGCCACAGTACAGAAAAGCACACCGGCCAACACGGACTAAGAAGATAATCAGCAGCTTGCGCCGCACATCAGACCTAAGCCTCCCCAAAAGTAGAATCTCTTCTGGCCTTTCTGGTAGAGCTCCACTGTGCTGTCTGTCCGGTCTGCTGTTCATGTGGATCCCCCAAGGACCAGCAGCGCAGCACCAACTCCGCTTCCTCCCCCTGGATGGTCCTGCTTGTCTTGTTTCTATGTGGAGCTGCAGGTTCTTCTCCACGTCCTCCGAGACAAAGTCCTCCACCAGTGCACTGCAGTCTGACACATCTCCGTTGTTGACGTATCCTACAACGGAGGAGCTGTCCTTGAGACAGAATGAGCTGGTGTTGTACTGGAAGTCCAAAGTATAGGCGGAGACCAGGAAGGGAGGCATGGCGAGTCCCTGAGGTCCCCCAGTGTTCCTCACCTCCATCTCCAACACACAGTGCCGGAGGTTCACAAACTGCGATGTGTTAGTCAGGTAGTCAACGATCCAGGATACTGTGGGGGCATCGAGCTGCATTCTCCTAAGGCTGGACTGTGTTAAAGGCACTGGAGAAATCAAAGGACAGGATCCTGACTGTGGTGCTGGCTTTTTCTAGGTGAGGGTAAGATCTGTGGAGCATGCAGGTCAGAGCATCGTCCACACCTGTGTGTGTATCTGGTAGGCGAACATCAAACAAGGGAAAACGAATCCGTCTGCCCGACGACGAGACGACACACCACTGGACGTGTAGCAGCAGATGGTGGGGAGGTGGGTTAAACATAAGTAACATGGAAGGATCTTCTTCGACAGCCGGGTCAAGACACAAAATCTCCGCTGCCAGTTACCATGTGACAGCATTAAGTCGTTAACCACACTGCACCTCGGTCCAGTGCGAGCTGGCTTGCGGGGTGAAAACAAAGCAGCTCAGAGAATTCAGTGAAGAACACGGTGATGACAGAGCAGGCCTTTATTCTCATACAGTATTTAATTACAATTCCCCTTTTAGACTAAAGCAAAAACTGAACCAACATTACAGGACAATGCAAAGGGGAAAAGAAAATGGACAGAAGAAGCAGGACAGATTTTACAGAGCGACATGACTGGGTAATAAATAACAGTGAGAATGTGTGGCTGCCAGTGCAGGCAGGCATTTTGTTTGGCCTTTGAACACATTAACCTGTCGGGTGTCAACTCAAACGGTGCAGACGGCGGTGGCTAACGGCAGCTGTGTGTGGTACCGAATTACCCCCCCACCCACCCTGGCAGGTGGCACCACCCACCATAAACCTATAAATGGAAAAGGCTTGTATTTCTGCAGATCTGTAAAGACTCCCTGCTGTTTTAACTGGGCGATGCAAGAAGGGTTGTAAGTTTAAAGCAAATGACACAAACCGCAGGAGTGGAACTTCTAATTACTTGCAAACAGCCAGAAAATCCACAGGCCTGAAGCAGTGGCAGTGAACCTAAGAGTCCCGACTCTCAATCGAGACACTCTTCAATGACTCAGACCAAAGTACCACTACTGAGTTTTATGTTACATACTGTCTTCTTACACAATAGTTGTGTTTATGCTAATGCACACGCTGCTTCATTTCAGATTGTACCAAAAGAATTAATGTTCAGTTTAGCTTAGATTAATCAGTCCATGAGATACTCAGCTCTTGAATGGCAGCCTGTGGATATTTGACTATTGCTTTATTTTTAAAAACAAATATGAAAATGTAATCAAAAAAAGTCACTTTATTTATAGCATTTGACTGATGAGAGTAAGTTTACGACAGGATATACCTTTCATGACTATTCTTGTTCAAATTTAAGAAACACTGGGGCAGGTATAACTGTTAGCAGCGGTGGCCAGCAGGGCGGCGCTGATGAGACTCACCTCCACATCCTGCACGGTGCGCGGCTGCGCCTGGCACAGCATGCTGAGCAGCAGCAGAATCAGCTCCTCGATGTACTGCAGTGCGTCCTCCTTCGACGACAGCTTGGGGTGCACCTGGCTCAGCACCTGCATCAGACACACGCACACAGATGACACAACTGTATTCATTTCTCTGGGAAAACCCCTAGACTTTGGACACTTTGTAGTGTTTTGATTGTATTCACAGGAATTCATAAAACTGATTTTCCCCTTGTGGAGACTGAAAAAAATGTCCCCACAAGGTCAAAACAACAGGTTATCATCAGATTGTGGACACACACACACACACACACACACACACACACACACGTCTGCACACTTTCACCATTACAGAATTCCAACGCTGCATTCATAAACAAAATTACATGGCTGGAAGTGGCACAGCAATGGGGGGGGCAGATCCATTTCTGTCTTTTTTGTAGTTACTGCCAAGACTGGAGCTCAGATATCATTTGGCCTGACCCACTGACCTCAGCGCACCTGTTCCTTCACAACTGGAACCCACTGTCTCATGCCCACATGGACATTATTTTTTTAAACCGGTGGGGGGGGGGAGATGGGAAGCGGCTGTTTGCCAAGACATGCATGAAGACGCTTTAATTCTGAAGCCAGAGAGGCTGAAGCGGAGCTGCTTTGAAGTACAGTGACTTATCAACCAAAGTTAAAATGAAAGCAGAAACCTTAAGTTCCTCTGAGAGACGTGTCGCATGGCCTGTAATCATGCCAGGTCCTCGTGGAGGAACATAAAGCAAGACAACGGGCTCCTGCTTCCTCCATGCAAGTTATTTTTACAACTTTTACGAAGCATCGCTCGCATGCAAAACTGAACTTCAAAGCGAGGGACACCGCAGATTGACCACCGGCACGCACATGCACACACCAGCCAACACCTGAGACTGCCAGCCTGCACGGAACACCAGGGAGAAGCAATCTTGCTGGAGTCAGAGGGTGGCAACACCCCCGAGGATGCCAGACTAATCTGGGACTGAAGTCTGAGCAGCTGACCAGGGTATACTGCACAGCACACCCCTCCTCAGAAGGGCTGCAGGTGCAGGCAGTTATTAGGATCTCATATTATTGCTCACATTTGAATCCTAGCCCCTGCTGTCTGCACCTGACATCTAAAGAAAAGCAGACAGGTGATTTGGGGTCTCTAAACCCCCCCTCAGAGTGTGTGACGTGCAGGACAAGCGGTTATGGAAGACTGACGGGCCGTTACTCATTGTTATTCATAAAGGCTGCAAGTGACCTCATGGCTCTGAAAGGCATGCTGACCAAACACAACAGTGCAGGATGCTACTGGTGTCCTCCCGCCCACCTAAACAGTGATCCACCCACCCACACACACACACACACACACCACGGCTGTCGGAAAGCAAACGCTCATGGCACAAGTGATTCCTAGGTTTAACTGTCCAGGTCCACTTCTCACAGTGATTCACCTCCCCTCTGCTGTGCTAAGAGGGATAGTTCCAATGCCTCCTCTCCAAAAACTGCCTTTAGTCCAACGGTGTCTGTGTGCAAATGGCCAGTGATAGACCAGCATCCCATGCAGGGTGTAGTTCTGCCTTATGCTGCCTGGCATACGGTCCAGGCTCCCCCGAAGCCCCGTCCAGAATCAGCAGCTAGAAGATGCATGGACCAAACTATGCTTAAGATAACAGGAAAGCAACTAAGTTGTTAGTTATGGAACACGTACTTGATTGCAAAGGTTTAACGGAGTACACAGTCTAAAACAATTCCTATTGCTTTTGTTGCTTTTAGAATCCATTGGTTGAAAAGAGATGCCACAGATTCACATTAGCCAATGGCAGCACAGCCCCTGCACCCCATGGGCATACAAGCCATGCAGTAATGTTAGTGTTGTGGGACACTAGGGACCCATGAGTTCTAAGCCCCCCCAGCCCTCTCAGCCCCCCCCCCAGCTCCAATGGCCTGGCAGGACTGCCAGTTACTCTCAGCCCGTGGTGTACCACAGGAATCTGCATGGGGATTTTCCACATTATTTACTGGCTTGGAAATATTTACATTTTGAGTAAACAATCCCACCCCCCAACTCGCCTTGCTCCCTTGTTGCTCTTGTCTCCCTTTTGCACACAACCTATGAACATACAAGCCTACATAAAGGGGGGAGGGGGGTACGGAGGGGCTTGTAAGACATCACTGTAAAAAAGATTTCCAGTTAAATCAGGGGTCTCCAACTCCGGTCCTGGAGAGCTACTATCCAGTAGGTTTTCTGTCCCACTTGGCTTCTGATGAGCCA
>JAODLC010000065.1:4515456-4532681 GCA_026781145.1 Hippopotamyrus pictus | reverse complement strand
GGCATGCATGCATGCATGCAAGTATGCAAGTAGTACCTAACGGCACTAGCACTGTGAGAGTGCATTTATCTTGCAAGCAAAAGACTTGCACTTGAAACCAGGGCTGCCTCCCAAGAAAACCTGAATTCCAGCCCTGGAGATTTGGCCAGCACTATGGCAGAAGACACAGACTTGAACAAGACGATCCACAATTCATATGCAAATAGAAAAAGCCTTTCTGCAGTGTGGCCTGCAACAGAAGCACACGGTCAGCATCACTCTCATGCTCATGTCATTTACTGGAAGGGGCTGAACCAGCGCCGGGGAGAGCCAGTTACAGGCAGAACAGGCTGAGACCACAGTGGAGAAGTGAACAGAACCTGACAGCCACGTGGGGACACACCCTGCACGACTGGTCAATTCTTTATGCCATGCAACAAACTTGGGTCAGTGCCTCCAAAAACAGAGATTCAGAATCAGATGGGTCAGTATATATGCACACAGGTTTTAGGTAAACACAACATGACAAAACATGACTGGCTGCACAACTCTTAAAATTCTGATTTAGAAATATGGGCCGGTATCGATCACACTCAGCTTAAGCCCTACAGTCACGGTCACTCGGAGTGACCAGGGTCCGAGTCCCGCCACGTACATGCGGTGCTGTCTGCGTCATCTCCCGCTCCGGAGGCCCCGCCCCTAGTGCACTGCACGCAGCACAAGCGCCAATGCGAGCACGAGCACTTGTGGTTTCTCCGCACCGCTCTCGCTTTCGACACAGTGGAATTCACAGCTGATGTAAAAAGGCCAAGACACAGAATAAAGCTGTTAAGGACTTCAAGACATCGGGCCATCGGCTGCCGACGCAGACCATAACAGGGTAGTACCAGGCAGACAGCCTGTGTCGTGTGCGGTTCGACTATAACTACTGATAAAGAAAACTTAGCAGAAACTGACTGCCTTTTGAAATGTTTCACAGCACCCCCTGCGCTCCCCTCCCCAAATACAAATTAGATGACAGACCTGGCGCTAATACACGCCCTTTTAACTCCTGGCAAAACGCACTGCGGTTCCCCGCACGTCAGCCGTGAGAGGACAACACGCCCCCCTCGCAGCAACGACCAGCCTGCGGGGTCAGTACCCGGGGGCGGGGGGGCGTCTTTCAGCGCGGGGACACAACGCTAAACACGCTGAGGAGAAGTTAATGGACAGAATAATAAGTGATTCAGCCAGCATCGTGCAGCAGACAACACGTCACGACACCCCTTCGTCCCCAAGCCCAAATGCTTATATCGACACACAAAACAACGCATCCCCCCTCGCTGTCATCCTGACCGGGGGGTCTGCGTGACTATGTCCCGCCACCACACCCCGCCCCCCTCCCTGCTCCCTGTTACCTTGTTCAGGGACGGAAGCAGCAGCCCCCGCCATTTCGGGGAGTTCTCCTCGCTGAAGAAGTCGTACTGCAGCTGTGGCGCTTGCATGGCTCCGCCGCGCGACTACTGCACGCGCTGCCGCGGTCGAGCGCGAGTCGAGCCGCACGAGCCTGTCCGCTCTTTCCCTCCCCGGCAGCCAAGTTTACATAAAACAGCTGGCGGATCACCGGCGTCGTTGTGCAAAAAAACAAAAACAAAAGCAAAACAACAGCCACAGTCCCGCGGCTCAAACTGGGTGCAGAGACGACAGAGCTTCACGCATCCGAGCTCCGGCGCGATCCGTGGACCGACGTCGCGTTTCGACCCCGGGGCTGCCGCTTCCTCCCCATTTAAGTCCGCATGAGTCCGTGAGCTGAGCTAACCGGCTAGTCGGCCAGCTGCGGGTTCCGCCTTGGACGTCAGATCAAAGTGTGCGCGCCGATTCTGGGCCGCTCGGTTACTTAGTAGTAAATGTTACCTGGTGCCCAGCTAATAAACACCAACAGAGGAAATCGATCCCATGCTGAATCAGGGCTTAGCGCTGTCCCGTGGGCTGGCTAGGCACTGGCACCGCCGAGTTGCAAAATTCAACCAGGATTAGGTCGAATATGTCACCGGCGAACCGCTGGGAGTCCGGTTCTTCCTCTCAGATCGGCTATTTCAAGCAATTCCCCCCTCGCTTTGGGGGGGAAACCCCCTCTGAACGTAGCGACTCATCTTCACCGAATCTTCTCCGGGGCAGGAGACCGAGGGGAGATCTCACGTTTTTTATCCTCCATGAATTTAACGTGGGAACTCTCATAATAAGATTTTTTTTTGTCTGCGAGTCTGCTGTTTTATGGGGAAGGAGGGGAATACGGCACCACTTCGAAAGGTTTTAGCCAAGGAGGTAAATTTGGAAGAGTGTATAGGTTCGGATGCCACTGGGGGGAAAACTACGCAGGCGCGACGCTTGTTCTATCGCGCTGCTGCGCGGGGCTCGTCGATCCTGGATCAGTTTTTGTTCTATACAGCTGCGGAAACATCTCCGGATTGACAGTACAAACAGATCCTAGAACAGTGGTTCGCTCTGTAGTTGACCAACCCCGTTTTAAAGCTCCACCCCTAGAGGAGTGAGACGCTAAGGGTCGCAGACGTGATTAGCAGATGCTGGTGCAATCAAACAGGAACGAAATTCCACCCAGGAGCAACCCCACCAGAGGCGTGGGGAACACGGGCGGCAAGCCAGTTAAACCAGTTGGTTAGCAGACTGCCTTTCGTACAGCTGAGGATGACAGTACTCGATGTTGTCCAAATCCCAGAACAGCATTTGCATCGCAGACTTCTTGGATTGGCTCCCAGATTCCTCCAAATTATTAGACCAATAATATTCTAAATGTAGAATCGTGGCAAGCGTTTAAAATCATAATATCATGGAATATCACTGCTACTTTGTAACTGACATTCTTCAAGGTGGCCAGTTTAAACTCCTGCAGTGATTATACTGCTGTTATACGTCTACGCTTGAGTGCATTAAGTACCTAATTTGAATCGCTCCAGTACATATCAAGCCACGTAAATGAGCCAAATTGTAAGTCGCTTAAGATAAAAATAGTCGGTTAAGTGACAGGTAATAAGCAATGAACAGGCGAAATGTGCCTGTGCACCTTGAGAATGGAAGCCACAAGGGGCATTGGGTTATTGTGTTTAACACTTCGCATAGAATAATTCATCTTTGACAGTTTGACAGAAGCCTAGTGGTAGTAACGAGAGGATATCGAAATTTAGGTCACACACAAAGTTTTTGTCGGTATAATGCCTAACCCAAAGATCCATATATTCTACACTGCCCCCTTCTGGCCACAGCCGACAAGCAGTAATGCCTCAGAAAATCTAGTGCTGACATCAGATCAAAAGCAGACCAAAAGAGCATTTTGTGTTTTTCATTCCATTAACTTCCAGGCAGCTGGAGTAGGGGGTGTAAAGTCATATCAGCGTGCTTCCAAACAACCTCTGAGCAGACGAGGAAGGGTCTTGCTTAGAAGTGGAAGATCACCCATAGAGTTATTGTAAAGAGAACCTCCGGTTAAATACTGGGCCAAGTGACAAATTCAAGATGGCGACTCCCTCTCTGGGTCTGAAAAAACTCTTAACCAGTTTAAATATAATTTAAATGGATCATTTAGAACCAATTACTAATTTCAAACTTTAAATTCCATCATGTTGCAAGCTAAGGAAAAACCTTTTATGTAAGGGCTGTTCCTCAGATCAAATAATAATAGTTTGGCTACGAATAACCAATGCTGTTAACACACAGGCAAAACCTGAAAATAAAGCATACCCATTCATTAATATCAGATAAAGTTCCCCCTTAAAATAAAACTCTTCCATTTAATGTGTTAACATGTTTAATAAGTCCATTATACATTTCAAACAAAAATATAGGCCATTATACAGTATTTAAAATGGACCAATTTTATTTTACAGTATGTACACAATGCACTGGAATATTAAAATATTAATGCTACAACAGGATGGAAAAAAAAGTCTAGTTATGTAAAATCATAACCCCCATTTTAGTCCTGGAAATGCATCCAAGCTAGGTGATTTTATAGTGTTCTGTTGACTACTATGAAATAGAAAATAAGTTTGTATCTGCCACCAACATTCCAAATTCACCATGTGTTAGAATTAAGATGGATGAGGTACGCACACCTAACTCATTTTGGCCATAACAAAGACACGTTTTGGCATAACTTAAAAAATAAAACATAAAACCTTAAGGCTACAGAACCGAAAAGGAATGTTCCATTTCAGGAGTATTTTAAAAGCAATTGCTCAGACTACAATGCTTCTGAGAGAACCATAAAATAAAAACAGAAATTCATTATAATTAAGACAAATTAAAATTATTCGACAATGACACTAGCCAAAATACTAGCTGGAGTTAACATAAAATTCAAGAGGACAGACTTACTACGGCAGTTGCTGTTCATTTTGAAATCCAAGTGATATTTAAATGCAACTTTGCTGTCACAGCTTGTCAGCACATAAATACTGCATGTATATAGATCGGTGGGTTTGTTCGCTTGCATATACCCAAACGCACGAGTGTACACATGGGTATATATACAAATCACATTTTTCAAAATCCTTTGATATTTTTGTGCAAATTTTAACATCAGTGTATGCCAGAATTAATAAGACAAAACGGGCAATGGCTTATTATTGAAAGTAAAAAAATTCAGTTTATATTAAAAATGAGCAAATAACAGGACTAGGAACAAATAGTTCACTATCGGGAGTGGACAGCCCATTCACTACTCAAAACAACTGCTATAAAACTGTAAAGTGCCTCTTTGTGTGACCTACAGAGAAAACCCCCTTTAAAAAACAGTACCCCAGTTAACCTGCATCGTGAAACAAAACCTTTACACCTGTACAGTCTGGTCACTTGTACAACAAATTTTGCACCAGTATCTACATTGCCTGACTTAAAATTCCAAAATCAGATAGGTTGCTCCCTCAAAAAAAAAAAAAAAAATACTAGGTGTATATTTACAACAATTAAATATCAGTTAAGCACTTGTGTGGTAGTATAATATACCAATATTGGTGGCAACACTCGCATTCATACAAATAAGTCCATTGTATCTGTGTTTCATGCCACTTAAGTAAAACTGAAAATGAAGGAAGGTAGGCTAAGTGTCCCCATTCATGCATGCCAGCGTCTGTCCATCTGTCCATACGTCCTCCCGTACGGAGCGGCACTCCTTCTGTACTCCAATCCCACAATGCACTGTACGTTAGTAACTGTTCTCGTGACCTGCTAGGATGTAGAGGTTACTGTGGGCGGTGGGGTTGTCTGTTGGCCTGCTCTCAAGGACCACCACCCTACGGGGAAGGAAAAAACACGCATGTTTAAAATACCCCTTTGCTCGGGGCAAGAAACCCTAAATCAACAGTGCGAAACCCATAAATATATAATGTTTTACTGACAAATGAGTGGCCCTAATTTAGTGGCAATAATTAATAAATGAATAAGGGATTTAAAGTTTCAGTAAATCTACTGAAATGATTAAGGAGCAAGATCCAAACCTAGACGACACACATCACCAGAGGTGGAAATTTCAGGTCCAGAAAGTACAAATCCAGACCGTGATTTAGTTTCAACCAACCCGTTGAGCATAAAGAGTCACAGTTACAGAGTACTCTACCGGTTGGTTGAAACAAAATCCTGGTCTGGATTTGTACTTTCTGGACCTGAAATTTCCACCTCTGCACATCACATCACTGATCTGCTCCAGTACAATATTCTGTTGTCCACCTTTTCTTCCCAAAGCATCAAATTCCTAACCTTAACCCCTCTGCCCTGCTCAACCAAGGAGCTGCACACAACATGGGGCAGGTGCCAAGTTAAATACCTCTCATAAGCAAAGAGTATTCAAAGCTAAGGAATTAAAAACCACAGAATAACATGAACCACGCCTGAATTTTAAGCTTTGTGCAGTTCCAAAACACAGCCACTAGAGTGAAGCAGTGAGCTAGTAATAATAAAAGAATTTGGCACAAAATTGAGGCGTGAAGGATTATCAAAGCAAAAAAAAAAACTTCCAGTTGTCTGGCAAGACAACAGGGGCAGCCCAAGTCTTGGCACTCCTTAGTGTAGCTAAAACGCTATGTTCGCAGCTAAGGACAAAAAGAGATAGATGATAATTATCTGATCCTGCATGCTAGACCCAAACATCACTCTCTACCTGTTTTTGTGACGCAGGAGGAAGATGGGATATGTGGCAACTAAAACAATTCCTGTGTACCTGTGCTTTATTGCAAAATAAAACATCATTGTTGTTTTTCCCTTACAAAAGCAGCAGTCTCCTGCTTTATTCGCACACGGCGCATGGGCCAGATAAAAGGATCTGTGTACAGAGTCGGCTGCCTGCTGTAGAGCGTAATTACCCATCCACTCACCTGTCAGCCCCCAGGAGCCTGAAGATTCTCGTATTATCGCATATCTCTTGCGTGATCTGGCACAAACGAAAAATCCAGAACCACTCTGGTTCGTAAGCAGCACGAGTTCAGGTTCCCCCTCCCCAGTTGTCTTTCAAGCAAAATGCATGGCACAGAAATGCAGACTAACAAACCCCCCCTCCCCCCCCCCGGGTCCCACTCGGCCCAACACTCACCTCACTAGACTTGAAGCTCCGCCCTTGCATTCCATGCTTCCAGAACGCCAACACGCTGTCCTGGAGGCACACTGTTGGGGGGGGGAGTTCTCACATGAAACAGGCACGTCTGACCAAACACACGCCCCCAATAATGTGAAACGCTGCAACTGCACGATCACACACCCAAGATTCCCCCGATGCGGGGAGGCGATGGTTACTCAGTAATTACAGAAATAGAACAGAAATATTCACCATCGTGACATCATTGGGCTGCGAATTACACTCAGGGATGAACACGTAAGTTTATATAACAGTATCTTTATCGTATCTTTACTGGCAACAGGGAAAGCACCCCCAGCACACACAAGATCAGCTCATACGCATCGAGTTCGGGGGGAAAACTCACCTATGGCTTCGATCTGGAAGTTGAACGTCAGCTCTGCCGACAGCTTCTTGCTGGACTTGAGCTTCCCGTGCAGGTTCACGATTTTGATGCAGCCTGGGTTCAAAGGTGTCACTGCATCAGTAAGGGGCCTGCAGCCAATTTGGCCGATACGCTGTAAAGGGGAGAAGCGAGCGGAGACACTTACGGTCTTGGCAGACTAGAATGGTGTCCCTCTCCAGTTGGGTGATGTGGATCACGCAGGACTGCGGGGCATCTGAGGGCACAGACAGACAGACAGACAGACATGGACCAGATCAGGTTGAATTATTTAAGTATCAAATCAAACACAGAGTGCAGAGCAACAGGTACGAACAGGCAGACAGTCACACTGACAATGTCAGATTGGGCATGATAGACACAGCTAGAGTGAGATGAGTGGATGGATGGCATGTCACACAGACAGGTGGGTAGGCAGTGAGAGTCAGTCAGAAAGACAAAGGTCAGGCAGTGAGAGTCAGACGGGTGGGCATGCACAGTAAGAGAGAGACAGGTGGGCGGGCGTGTGCAGTGAGACAGACAGGTGGGTGGGTAGTGAGAGTAAGAGTCAGGTGGGTGGCAGTAAGAGACAGGTGGGCGGGCAGTGAGAATCAGTCAGACAGGTGGACGTGCACAGTGAGAGACAGAAAGAGACAGGTGGGCGTGCACAGTGAGAGACAGACAGACACAGGTGGGCGGGCAGTGAGAATCAGTCAGACAGGTGGATGTGTGCAGTGAGACAGACAGAGACAGGTGGGCGTGCAGTGAGAGACAGACAGAGACAGGTGGGAGTGCAGTGAGAGACAGACAGAGACAGGTGGGCGGGGAGTGAGAATCAGTCAGACAGGTGGGCGTGCACAGTGAGAGACAGAAAGAGACAGGTGGGCGTGCAGTGAGAGACAGACAGAGACAGGTGGGTGAACAGACAGTAAATAATGAATGTAATCATAAGCTTCCTGACCCAGAGAGCAACACAAAAGCCATTTGAAAGGCATTAACCGCAGCATTCTACCCAGAGGACACATTAGTGTAAAATGCTGCATCTCCCAGCCACAGGCTGAACACGGCGGATTCAGCTCGCAATTCCTCAGGGACAGACACGAGGCCCCGTGTACTCCTCTCCCGCCAAAGTGATCTCAGGCACCTACCGACCATGGTGAACCAGGACGACGTGGAGTTAGGGTTCAGGGTATGGAAGTTCACCACTTGACCCTGCTCGGCGCCCTTGCTGACAGCCATGCAGACCAGCGGGTACTGCTGCTCGGGGACCACCAGCATCTCAAACACCTCCAGGGGGCAGGGTAGTGGGAAGTCGATGATCTGCCGATGAGACGGAACGGGGATGTCAGGACCCCAGCCTCCAAAGCCCAGCAGATGATGTCATGTGACCTAGATGGTGGTTAATCAAGGCTTACCTTGATTAGCATGAACCTCTGCATAGACTCCACCCACTCCAGTAGGACAGCTCCATAATGGAAGGCTCCACAGAGGTACTTGTGGCCCGTGTATGGGTTCCTCACTGCAGAGACAAGGGGGTGAAACAAAGAGAGAAAGAGAGCGATAACAGGCTCACATTTCTACCTAAAGTCTCAGAAATGGGCGTGGCTTCTTGCCAGCAAGACACTTGATTTGAGGAAGTTCCCTTCAATCATGCCTGGTGGAGTCTGGTTGGCTGATCAAAAATTTGACCAAAGCTTCTGTGCAAAGCTACAGAATCGTTATGCTTCCAACCATTTATACAGCAGGGTGTAATAGCAGGGGCTCAACAGCAGGGGTACTTGAGACACCTCAACTGAAACAAGGGGTTCCTGTTCCTAACTATTACACCACGCACCACCCCCATCTTCCTGCTGCCAGTGACAGGCACAGGCATCAAACAACGATCACAGAGCGCGGTTGACGCTCACCTATGCAGCACTTCTGACATCCCTTCGTGTCAGGAATCTTGCTGGACACGGCAAATTTCCTGGAAACATTCAGAGAGCAAAAACGTCTATGGGAGTCCAGATCAAGGGCAATGCGCATTAGCTGCCTACGGAGAAATATTTTGAAATAAGTTCTTTTTTTTTTTTTTCACCTGGGGATCATTTTGTCAGGCAGCTTGTGCGTGGGAATGGCAACGGGCAGCTTCTGCATCTGACGGGCGTGTTCAAAGAGGCCAACCAGGTTGTGGCAGTAGATCTGGGATGCTTTACCTGGAGGGCAGGAGGGCAGAGGTCTTACCATCCAGGCCGAGCTGGGAAATCCTGCACTGTTTATGCTGTGGACCTTCTCAGAACAACTAAAAAGTTGGACTTCAGCTTTTGCCCTGATCTCTGCCACAGTGTGAGTGACCTCTGAGTCTGCCTTTCATTTCCCTCCTCCCCATGTTTCTGTACATTATAAGGGGGGGGCGGGGGGGCTGAACTTCTTGTATGGTTATGGGACCCTCCCCCCAGTGCCTGGTGTCTCTCCCTAGCAGGGACTGTAACATCCTGCCCTGGAGTCCTCTAGTATTCAGCTGCTCCAAGAATCGAAAATCGGCGCATCTCATACGTACCGGATATGGAGACCAGGATGTTGTTCATGACGTAGAGCCACGTACATCTCCGTGAGAAGAGCTGAAGGGCACACACGTGCACATGCAAATGAGTTAGCATGTCATAGCTGTAGCACAACGAGGGAGATTAATGACTATCAGTCTGCTGTCAGGGCCTGCTTACACACACACACACACACACACACACACACACACACACGTAAATAAAAAACAGCTACAGCCAAAGTCAGAGTCTCAGGTTCATCTGACTGGCATGATTTTGCATCGTGGGAGGAAATTGGAATACCCCGAGCGCCAAAGTCAGGCATCGAACCCACAACCTGCCCCACACGCCAAAACACTCCCCCGGGACTCACCTGCTCCATGGAGGTCTCATGGAGCTCGTTCAGGTTCAGGTTATAAATGCCTTCTTCGGCACCAAACAGCAAAAACTGGTCTGCAAAACAGCGATATGTCAGTCTGCAGTGGAACAGCATTGGCACTAAAGCAAAACGTCCCAAAAAAAAAATTGTATGAAAAGCATCTTTATTCAGATATTCACAATAACAAAATAATGAGAAAACGTCTAATTAGGCAGCTCTGCCAGAAATTAACATCAAAGACGAGGACACTATCCAATACCAGTATGACAGGTCCACTGGGAGCTGGCATCTCTACGCCTGGCAGAGATTTTAACCGAACTGCGCCAGGAAATTAGCCCTGTGGCCTTACTGATGCTCTCCAAGTTTGGCTTATTGCCTATCAGCTCCCCCTCCGTATGTTCTGCATATATTTATACCTTTATAATCCCAACCTTTGAAAGGCTCAGGGAAATGTTCCTTAAGCTGAAAAAAATTTAAAGAACATGCGTTCAGCCCCAAGGGGCCATTTTTTAGAATTTATGGCACATTTATCAAAGCCAGCTTGCGTTGATCGACGGTCCAGCCAAAAAAGAACCTTGCTGCATGTCGGACAGCTGTGCCATATTATTTATTTGTGCTTATTGGCACTCCCTACATAAAGAGCTGGATTCCCCAACAACCCACCTCGTGTGTCAGGATTTATCCAGGAGGTGCCGCAGTGGATTTTCAATGGGCAGCCGTTGAAGACCTTTGAGAAACAAGCACCCATCTGGAGAGGAAACAGGAAGCGAGGAAACATTCTTTCAGAGACTGCCCACCAACCTTCTACGGTTAAGATTTCTAATAACATCTACTAGTAAAGAGGCCTCTGGGATTGACCGCCGTCTGTTTCATCGTACTCACGTGGACCTTTGGAGTTGGCGGTAGACCATTACTTATGGGCCTCTGTGAAGTAAAGCAGAAAATTACTGTAGCACGATCCAAGACAGCAAGGATATCTGCTAACAGTTACAAATACTGAGAGAGAAACTCCCACACTGAGCCGCCTGTCCACAATACCGGAATGTCCTTCTTGTCTCTCCGTAACGGGGCAGTAGGGGGCAGTGTGGACTGCTTTCCCTCCCTGCTGCTCCCCTGTTCTCCGTTAGCTGAAGACGCACTAACCCCGTTACCTGTGGAGAAAAAAACTGCTCTCAGGCCTGACTTTACTCACTGTGGACCCCCCCCCCCAATCCTGGTTTTTTCGTATTACTGGCACTGACGTTTAAAGTAGGAAATAAATCACACTATGGGAACAGAAAGCAAACGCGGAGATAATGAACTACATCTGCCTTCAAACGAGAGATACATAGTAATGTGCAAACAAGAGTTCGGAAAATGATTCATCGTAAAAAATAAATAAAAGAATAGCGGCAGGAAGTCAAGGTCTGGTTATGATATTAGAGGTGGGGTTTGTATGCTACGGGGAGGAGTTAGGAACTCGCATGTTACACAGTGTTACAGCAGAGAACTAGAAAAACAGGCCAATATCAAAAGCTGGGCGATGGTGGTGGGAGTGAGTGTCTATTTATGGGGGTGGAGCCAGATGGGCTGGGCAGGACCCCAGTGGGTTGACTCATCCTTCTCATTCACACCAAGTAGTGATTCCCTAAACCAGTTTCCCAATGCGGTCCTCGGGGACCCACAGTTGGCCCATATTTTTGCTTCCTCCCAGCCACCTACCGGAATGAGCAAAAACGCAGACTGTCTGTGGGTCCCCGCAGACCGGAATGGGAAACACTGCATTAAAGGTACCAGACCGCCCCCCCCCAAGCTTACCCAGGCTGCCCCGCTTCTGTGAGGGGAGCCGCGGGGGCGGCGGTCGTGGGGGCACGTTGGAAACGGGCCGCGTGGGGCTTTCGGAGTCCGGGCAGCGCTTGATGGTCTCATGGCCGCCCTCGTCCTCCCCGGAGAGGCTGTCCTGGGCCGTGAGGATGGACTTGGGCTGTATGTTAATACGTGACAAATAAACCAGAGAAGAAAGACCACATTTAACACTCGCGACGAAATGCGCCATACAATATTTGTTATGTGTCCGTAGGTAAGAAGGTACAGCACCCTTTAGTGTAAAGATAAATGCAGCAATCGCCCGACGCCAGAACCAAACCGGACCAGAGTCTGTCAGATGGCCGTCTTACCTTTGGGGGCAGCGGAGGGGGTACTTTGGGCCTCATGGTGGAGCTGGAGGAATTGGAGCGGGAAGAAAGGGATCTCATTAGCCAGATGTGACTGCAAACACACGACCGGGCTCAACTGACACCATCACCCCCCGACGCTGGGCACCAGCTCATATCGGTGACCACAACCGTGACCGTGACACCCTCAAACCCACAACTGCAGCCATGCCACCAGCACGAGGCGTGCGCTCAGTCTGCCAAAGCTGGGGGCAGGGGGGTTCTTTTTGGACCTTCTCAGGCCAGTTTTAGCTAGGGAGGGGTTACGGGAGCAGACTGAGCCATTGAAGGAGAAATGCAGACATGCACTTGGGAGGAAAAGTCAGAGGTCACGGATTGGCGACAGCCAATCAGCACCTGCTGAGGGGGGAACACGGAATGTGTGGCATGAAAAGACCAACACAGAGTAGGCTTGAAGCAGTGTGTTGGAGCGTGGAGGGGGCATGCAGAAAGACATGGATGAATTTGGGAATGTCTTCCTCTGGGTATTCACTCCCTCCACGTTCCTCTCCTACAACAGTACAGACAAGTGAACGGAAAAGAACTTACTGTCGAGCTTCATCATCGCCACCATCATCCTCCTCTACAGGAGCCTCATTTCCCCTGAGGAGATGAAGGTGGCACAGCTCAGCGGCTTCTGCCAGCACGAAAACAAAAACCCCTTTGTCTGAAGCTAAAGTTCTGCCCTCAGGACATCTGTGCGATGTAATAACGCACGGGCTGAACCGGCGGCAGCAGGCCGAGCTAATTGGCTCTCGGGGGAAGCACAGAGGAGGTGAAAACGTCACTGGGGGTCATCAAAACATGATGGGGGTATGGGGGCTCGCTGCCTAAGTGCTGCAGCTCACAGGCCGCAAAGACAGTGGGCAGCACAAAGGCAGCTAAAGGCAAGTCTGTATAATACACTCATGGGAGTTTTACTTGTGCAGAAATGTTCTGAGGGCAGAAAAAATGATGGGTTCAGAGAGATAACCAATCAGATATAGAGGTAGGTCCAAGCAACTAGAGGAGGTGGGACCAACCAATCAGATGTCTTGTCTCTCTGAACCAATCATTTTTTGTTCTGCCCTCAGAACATTTTTGCGTAGGTAAAACTCCCGTGAGCACATAGTACTCAACACGACGGGTCCTGCTAAAAGGACACACCGAGGGAGCCATAGGCTTCACCGCGACACGCTGCAGCCGCCGTTAAACAGGTCGGAAACGCAGTAGTCATACTTCATTCTCGGCAGTCGATTTCTACTAATGCTGAGCCCTTCGGAGTCAATAAACAACACGGCCATGAGAAGGACAGCGGGGATTCAGGGCAGCCTTGGCGCAATAAACCCCATTATGGCTTGAATCTGTGGGTTATGATGGGGTGTGATGATTGGGGGGGGGTGCATTGTCACAGCCCACAGGAGACAATTTAGTGGAGAAGCCGCCCACTCCCTGGAGAGCACCATACTGGGACCAGCGCTCCTGGGTGAAGGGTGAGCGTGCAGGCGTGTTAGCTTGTGCGTTTTACCTGTGTGTTTCGGCCTGCTAGTGCCAGGCCTCCCAAAGCAGGGCTGGGGTACCGGGATGCACTGAGCGTGCTCACAACAATCCACTATGACCCGCCCTCCCCACAAAAATGGCCAATGAAACCCGAGCTGCCCGTCCCCAGAGACCATCACGCGAGTCGGCAATCTCTGTGACGACCTCATCATTCGGTTGGGGGGGGGGGGGGGCTAAAGAAGGCCACGCGGGGATTGGGCGCCAGGCGGATTTACTTACTTGTTGCCACCCAGGGAACGGCCTGGGGAGCCGACTTCGTAGCCGACCTAGGGAGAGCAAACGTGAAGGCGTCAGCGTGAGTATCACATTCACCCTGCGTCTCCTGCGTCACGTAGCACGATACAGGTCAATGCTCGTTAGGATGGGAATTAATTTAGGTTTCTTTAATTGTCAAACCAAACACGTTAACTGGCATTCACAGCATGGGTGTGAAATGAACCCGAGGAGCTCAAAGGGGGGTTAGGCAAGCAGTGAACTAAAATGAATTCACATTTAACAGTGATGATATTAATGCAGCGGGAAGGTCTGTAACCATCAAAGGGGGTGAGAATTAAAATATGAAAGAATCACAATGACGGCTGATGGAAAAAAATGTTTGCTTGGCAGTGAAATGAGTAACACACTGCAATTATTAATAGAAGCCAATTAACTAACTAGCTACACCGAGTTCGACTCTAATAAGCGCCAGGCGCATTCGCTCAGAGGTACCAGGAGCTGCTACAAGAAACCAGTGTGCACTCTGACGCCAGTCTAGATCTTTGTTATGCATTTATTCCTGATTGTGCCTATAATTACGTTGATTAATACTCTGCTGTTAGAACCCAAAGACACAAAAAGGTTCATCGCAAACCAGAGCATCTTTAATCAGACGGTATAAGGAGCTCCCAAATCACATGACCACATTCTGGTGTCCAGCGTGTGACGCCGTCCTCCTTATGGGTCCACATCGCCGCTTCTTCGAGTGAAACCTGACACTAACGGCCTTAAAATTTGCCAAGACTGAATTTAGCTAAAGGCAGAAGTCCTGGAGGGGAGTGGGGGGATCGATATTGAGCAGACTGAGAATTAAAACCCCTGAATATGACTTTTAATAAACAGGTACTTTATGGGACAACCCCATTCATTCAACCTGACTGCCCTGTTAGCATTTAAAAACAGCACCTCACTGATAAACCAGAGCAACTGGATTAGTCAAAGGAGTGACAAAATGCATTAGATAAATTCATATCGTCATTAACATTTTATCTCCATTTTAATCACCCCAGAAACATAGTGTTCTCCATTTCAATGAATTGTTTACTGGACTGATTCCAATCAAGTGCTTTTCTCAACAGCAATTTCTCCTCTGTGGGACGGGAACCAACAACCTCCTGGTTCCAGGTCAACGACTTTAAACATCAGGCAGCCGAATTTGAAAGAAGAGAATTTTAACCTGTCGGCTGCAATTTAACTGTCAGTTTTAACAACTCAACCTTGGTTCTCTGCTTTTATGTGAGGCCTACCTGGGGGAAACAGACTTTAACGGTGCACACAGGAAGACAGGAAAGCAACATCCATGAATTTTAACACAATATTTTAATTACGGCTGCCACCGTTACTACATTATTCCACTGCTCCCACTGTGTAACCGGCAGCGCTAATTAACGGACGCTTGGATTGAGTGTTCTGCCTCCCTGCAACGATTAAGCGATCTGGCTTGTTAGGAGAGGTAACACCCAGGTCACAGGGAAGTGCATATGACAACCTTCCGGAATATTCCAGCACCTGGGTGTCCCCTGAGCCTCCCAATGTGCCGTGGCCGTGAGTGACGGGGCTTGCAATACAAGCCGACGGTTAAAAAAAATAAACAACAACAACAGACAGGACGGCCTTGGCAGAGGTCAGAGAACTTGATGAGCGGCACAGTACTGGGAAACTGCTTCAGAAGCAAATAACACAGACTAGTTAACAGGAACCACGCCCCCTGTAGGCCAAGAGAGAAACTTCAACTAAAAGTAGTGGCCCATGGGCCCAAGTTATGGTCTAAAACGAACCTCTGCATCCTGTCGGTCTCCATGGAAACTGACCCACAATACCTCTAAGTGGACTTCAGTGCCACAGCAAGAAAACTCGCTCACAGGGCCGACACTGTGCCTTTTGCCTGCGTGCTGCAAATTGACATAAAAAAAAAACCTTCAGAGTCACACAGAGAACGCAGCCAAAATAGCGGACCATCCCCCTCGACAACAGTGTCGAACTTTTCCTTTCACACGGAGTGACGCTAATCACTCTCTCTATATGGAACAGGGAAAAAAACACACAATCCCAGCACTGAAAGGATGCTGTAGCCTTAGGCAGATATCCTACACGCAGGTGCCCCTCCCACCTCAGGATCACACCCCCCCAACCCCCAGGTCACAGGGTCATCATCTCTACCCCACAGAGGTGATGTCAAACTGGCCTTCACGCTCTTCTCATGCTGGGGGGGTACGGTTCGTTACCTTACAGGAGGCCGGGGTTGCCAGGGCACTGGTTCCAGCCAAAAGCTGATTGGCCCCCAGAGTGCCCCCTCCCCTGTCACTCATTCAATTCAAAACATATCATTGGCTAATGAGAAGGTTGGCCTCTCTGTATGAATAATGGCCTCTCTTATGCCCCCACCATACAAAAAGGCTATAACAGCCCTTGAGTGTGGGACGTTTCCCTTAAGTGCCATAGGTGCTGTTCGGCCTTCATCCCTAACAAGAGGCTACAAATCTCCACAATTCCTCCCTACACTCACATATGAGCAGCTCCAAACAGTGTTATAATATGGCTTACAGCATTAACACGCATTACCCAAAATACAGAGCAGCACCAGAGTCTGCGGAACATCCCACTGGGTAAGAGAAGCGGGGGGAGCTAAAATTGTGAAACATCAGTCTGCATTTGTCAGCTTGTCAGAGGAGAATGACTAAGGCAACAGAACAGGTTTTCCCAATGAAAGGGTTCTGTCCATAAATATAGACAGGATTCTTTCTGGAGGATGGATTGTACCACTAATTGCCCCATCCTCAAGTGCATTACCCTGACCCCTCAATTTTTGGTGAACCAGTCCTTGGGAGTCACCTACAGACCCACCCACCCAACAGGGGTCCAGGGAGGAAGCACAGTGTCCGTCTGAGGGCGGAGTGTACGGCTGCTGTGAGCGCTTTTCTGTGCTAACCAGACACCCAAACGGGCCAGATCTCACTCCGGGAAAGAAGCACGGAGTGACTTCAATCCCCTGGCACGTTTCACACAGGCCACAAGTCAGCCAATGGAGGCCTACTGTCCCTCGTCTTGTCCAATCAGACGGAGAGGGCCCATGTGACGTTGGCTGTGCGACATATGGCTACAGACAGCAGCACAGACATGAGACAGCGGATAAAGGAGAACCAAAAAGCAAAGAGGACACATAAATATGCCTGGAGAAACAGACAAAAAAAAAAAAAAAGTAGCATAAAGAGGACAAAATCAGACAGGCGTGAATACCAGTTTCGGTCTTGCGGTGTAGTATAGCTCCTCTGCACAGTCCAAAAATTCCTCAGTGTCGGCCTGTTTGGCAGACAGACCGAGAGATTCAAAAACTTTTTGAAAGTTGTCACACCCACAGCAGAGGGATTGGGGGAGG
>JAODLC010000065.1:4480112-4503374 GCA_026781145.1 Hippopotamyrus pictus | reverse complement strand
GCTGGCAGCAGAAGGCACTGTGGCACACCTGACCGGGAAGGCATTAGGCGACAGACACGGGGGGGGGGGGACCTCTCTCCTTGGGCTTTCCACCTTAACAACCCCCCAAGACTAGTAATTAACGACAGGCAAGATTTAATAGACTAGTCAGATCGATCAGCGAACAGCAGGCAGAGCGGCAGGACCGAACTGAGCCACCTACAGGTCACTTGCTGTATCGCACTGGAAAAACACCCGGCTATTCAAGTTAGTTAGAGATTCTGGATAATTTGGAAGCCACTGGGTAAAACCTCCTGTGTTACCTCTCAGATGTGTACTGACATATAAAAAAGCTTTTAAAAAAACAAGGAAGAGCAAGTTGATTATGTAGCCGGATCTGCATCGACACTGATACGAGGGTTTGCGAAAGGCGCTGATTCACCCAGAGCGTTGCTATTTTAAGCCCCTGGATGCCTCTTAACAATGTCACGGGGATTAAAATACAGATGCGGGGGCCAGGGGGGGGAGGGGACCGACTGGCAAGGGAAAGTGCAGGTGACCCTTCTGGTTTCTACATTCTATAGAGCAGGATGTTCATTGGTGCAATAAATAACCAACCCCTCACAGGTAACAGCGGTTTAAGCTCCAGTCCCTCGGACATCCGGCGTGGCCGTCACTCCGCACAGAAGAGGAAGGATCCGGAAAAGCCTCACATCATGCTCAGGCAATGCTTCATATAGAGCTACTCTACTCTCACATTTATTTAGGGTGCGCCTTTGTCTAAAGCATGGTATTATGTAGGATCATCCAGTGCTCCTGGAGCAACTGGCCCAACAGCGATATCACTCACATCTGTCACGGGAACTGAACCGTCGCCCTTTTGATCACAGGCATGGAGTCCAAACCCCCTCCGGCTCGACAGGTTAGGACGCTGTGCCTATGATCAGAAAGTCAGAGGTTTAAACCCCAGGGCAGGCATAGTGGTGACCAAGGCCTGAGCGGCAACAGGCCATCTGAACCTGAACTCCTAAAAGTCCATGTCGCTTTGGATATAAGGATCTGCTAAACAAATTAAATAAAGAGGAAGCTCAACACCACTTACGTTGGATTACTTTCCTGAAATTAATCATCCTTCATATCCTGCAAAGCAAATCAAAAAACAACATATCCAACAATGAATCGGCGTGAAAACAAGTCGCAGAAAAGGCAGGAGAGCCTGAATCTTGACCTTCCGGAACCTTCTGAGCCACCCCCCCCACCCCAATCCCTGGGCTGCATTCAAAGGCTGGGCTTTACCTTTACAGGTGAGGAAAAGAACGCATTAGGAACATGCGACAGGTCCTGGTCGACCCCGCTGCTGCAATATCGCAGCTCCTGCGCAGATGCATGCAATTGCATCATCGCACAAGCCTCAGAGGCTCAGCCGGCCACACAATCTCACACTCACGCCTTCTCACTTACCCCCCCCCTCCCTCTCCCTGTCACACATGCACACACCCAGTCATTGTGCAGAAGAGGAGAGCCTCACACCATTTCACTGGTGGGTGATGCAGGGTTTAATGTAGGCCTTGTTTTGAACTGGGCAAATGTAAATTTCCCATGATATCCAGGGCGAGGCTTGTTCCGAGCTCTGGATTCAGGAATGCTGGGTACAGGCAGTGGTTCTCCGCTCTCATGTCCTCCATCCCACCAGCCACGCAGGATTTCCCTCTAAGCTCTGTCACGGGAACGGGGTGACCTGCCAGCAACCCCTCGGAGCTCACACCCTCTTAACAAGTTTTATCAAGCTTCTAATTCCATGCCACAGCCATCAGAAAATCACAACTCGAAGACAGATGAAGAACCCCAACATTCATCCCACCTCCCTCCCAAAATCGCCACCTCTCCGGCTGCACTGGCCGCCCACTCGCTCTTCCAGATCATTATTACAGCAGATCGCAGGATCCGGTTGGCCAAATCGAGGACCCGAGTGCTCTCCTGACACAACGGAGGAGCAAGCAACGTGACGAGAAATCTAACTGGCATTCGAACAGAAAATGTTTAAAGCCTAGAGATAATTTAAGGCAAATTAACAAACGTTTCGAGGCAATTAGCAAACCAGCGAATCATTAGATTGCTCCCAAACACATATGTACGCACTAGGAGACAAAGCTGCCTTCTACGCCTGCGACAGCAATCTATGTTTTTCGCAACTGACATTTAAGCAATATCGGGAGTCCAATAAAAGAAATGACGACAGAGGAGAAGACACTGCTAATTGCTTTCCCAAAAGGGTCTCCAACAACCACATCTTCAAGTTGACAACTCTAAACAAAAGTAGACAGCAGCAGACCTTTAATCCTCAACAAGAACCCTAGTTTTGGATGAACCACAAACAGTGAAAATGGCAGAGCAGGAGAGCAAAGATGGCCTCCCTGAGCAGGCAGAGAGGAGCACGGCAGGCCTGAACATGTCTGGGTATAGCGCACCGGTGCCTCACAGGCATGTGACCACAACTTGAACAAAGCCGCTTCCCCAAGGGTAATGAAGCTCAGTCTTTTGATAGGTGGTCACAATACGAGTCACGTGACCCAAACTGAGACGTGCTATTGGTTAATTCACTCGATCCTGCTGCAATCTACAGGCAGTTTTATAAGACATTCGTGAATAGCGATATCAGTTGCACATGGAACAGGAAACATTTCCACAACGTTCCAGAACCGTTTCTGCGGTGCTGGGAGCCCACCGCTAGGTGTGGAATGCCGCGGTAGGTTAACTTCTTTGACTCCGCCTCCCGCCTCCACCAGCCCCCTCCACCGTGCCGTTTGGTCCACTGCTACTCCAAGAACAAGCGTCCAGGAAACCACATCTGTTAAACTACTGAGTTTCAAGTGGATTGGGGTGGGGGTGGGCATTCGGAGGAAACTTCCCAGCATGCAGCAGGCTGCCGCACCGTGGCCGATCGCCCCACGGCCTCACGAGGATGCCGCCTGTGGCCACCCAGTCAGCGAAACTGGCCTGTCAGCAGGCATTCCTGAGCAGGGCGTTCCCACTGGCTTTTCTCTCTCCCTCGCTCTCTCCGTCCCTCTCTCCTTCCTTCACTCCCTCCCTCCCTACGTTTCCTCCTCTCTCCGTGAGAGGATTCCAGCGAGAAGGTGCAGCCAAACCCTGCTGCGTCATTCGGGTTTCACCTCTCAGCCTCAGCTAGAACTTTTCATCTTTTTATGCTTCTGGGGAAAAAAAAAGAACCAATAAGAATGCAAAGCACTTTCTTTGCGCCAACGTACCTTTGCCTATTCACCTTTTACATGTAGAACAAGGGGGCCAGACGTACCAAGTATATCTGTGGGTTTTCTTTCCATGAGTAAGTCACTAATGAGCCCAAGTTAGCAATTCCAGACTCAGTTTGTCCGCTGAATGATGTGCAAATGTGGTAATTAGCAGCTTAAGCAGATTATTAACATGCAGAGAGGAGGTGCCGGGGGGTGGGGGCATTCTGCACCTCCCCCCACGTGGTACATACCCGGTTCCAGCTTGATGACCTTAATGGCGGCCAGTTCGCCGGTGCTGACGTTCCGGGCCTGAAAGATGGAACAAAGAGTACAAAAATTCTTAGACCTGGAAGAGGGAGAGCTGCGGGAAATGGGGGGTGTTTCCTGTCGCTGTATAGCTGTAAGGTCTTCAGTGTCTTCATGGGGGGGGGGGGAGCTATACAACACTCTGCTCTGACTAGTTTCTCCCAGAATCCTCACCAAAACAGAAGAAAAAGAAAAAAATAAAAATAAATAAAAACACAGCGCTTTGGCACTAACTGCCAATCCCACAAAGACCCCCCCCCCGTAAGAGCATCTGCAGGCCAACAAAAGTTAAATCATCATCACTATTAATTCATTCAATAAGGAATCAAAGGAGACGTTAGGAGAGCACCTCCAGGAAGGAGATGAAAGCGCTATTTTGGGCAGAGTGCTCACCGGCTACACCGGTGATTATGGGGGGGGGGGGGTGGCATCAGCCATGCCTCATACAGATCAGGAACTATATGGGTGTGATACCCCCCTACCCCAATCACACAGGCCTGGTAATTAACTCCGCAGCCACGCGCTGTTTTCTAACAGCTAATTACTAACCTCACCGTCAGGAAGCTGGAAAGCAAAAATTCCCCCCCCCCCCCAAAACCCAACCCAACGCGGAGGGGGTCATGCTAACTTCACACAACAGCACGCAACCTGCATTCCTGCCTGCAGTGATGCGACTGAACATCTGAACACCCACTGAGAGCGCCCCCCCCACCAAACGGGACTGTCCCCCACGAGCCGCTACAATACGAGCAGTGGTATTAGGGCTCAAAAAAAAAAAGCCCTTACATGAGATCAAAGACCCAGCCGAACGGGTTTAACGACATGGCAATTTGACTGAACAAATAAACAGGAGTGGGCGGGGCTTCCCAGTCAATCTGACCAATGTGGACGGTCGTAACCTAATGCGGCAGTCTGTGTCGGTTTTGGAAAACACATCTAGCTAACAGCTGCACACTCAGACGGGGGAAAAAAAAAAAGAAAAATGTTTCCCTCAAAGCCCTTTGTTACTGAGACATGTCAACAGGAAACAAAGCCAGCCCCCCCCCCTACCCGAACATCCCCGAGCGACCACAAGGGGAAAAGGCTACTGAAGGAGCTTTCTTATCGCCAAGAAACATGCCCTTCGACCCCTCCGGGGCCTGGCACGCCCCCCAGTACCAGCTGGCTCAAACGGGGACATAAAGTAGACAGTCGTCGTAAGACAGTAAGACAGTGTCTGAATATCACGAATTCGATACTGCAAAGCAATGTTGCGTTTAAGACAAGAAGTATTGCTAGCATGAATGATACAGGGTGTCAGGGAAAAGGCAGAGGACTTGTGAAGTCGCGCTGATGCAAGGCTCACACAAACTTACCAGTGCGAGGAATTGATGGGCCGTCCTCAGAAACCACAGACAAGTCATCGGAACAGGCGACTCTCTAACAACATGGCGAGACCAAAGATAACGGAACCACACTGGACCCCCTGATCCTCGCCTGGCCAACGGAGGGGCCGTAGGTATAGCCCCCCATCAAACAGCGAAAGACACCTAACACCGTTCACACACTTGCCAGGACCAATAAGAAAATCAATGTTTATTCCTAAATATAAAGACTTGGGTTCCTTGTGTAAAAGAAAATAGGAGCTTCTCCAGACAGAAATCCAGAAGAATCAACGCAATATAAAATACTGATTTCAATCAGTACATGATTCAGAAATATTTATCCAATTACCAACAACGATCTGTAGACTATCTTGGTACGGGCAGGACATAAAGTAACGGACAGTAGTCTGTAACAGAGTGTGTGCAAACATGCAGAATTCGCCGGTAACTTGCAGTGCGCACCTACAACCAAACACATATCAGGCATTTTCATAACGTTTCCACAACGTTGCGAGGCCATCGCCTCTGTGCTTGCCTCCCTCTCACACGGGGAAATGCACACAAGCTCAGAGACAGGGTCGGGAGGGATTCGACCCCACAGCTGCTAGATGTCAAACCTGAGAAATGCAGCCAAAGAGCAGTACTGTGATCAGCCTACTACAAACGGGATCTCTGTCTAGCTCTGTTTTTGGGAGACTGATGGGGTTGGTTCAGGGGGTAAATGTGAGCCTCCTCTTCCTCGCTACTTCACTTTGACACATGCGGAAGTTACATGTCAGTCAATCACACAACAAAGGCTCCAAGTCCTCCACATACTGGCGCAAGATCTCACATTTCCAAACTGTCCACAGAGTTGAGAGATCTAATGCAAGGCTGAGCTCTGGAGTCTAGCATCACATGTTACAGTGCCGCAGTTTCATGCGTCTGTTTTCTAGCCTGTAAAAGTAGAAACTAGAGACTGCATCGCAGCAGGACGCGTTCTTCCTAGCAGGGAGCGCGTAACCAGCGAATAAATCCTGTACTGCAAGGCTTCAAAGATGCGGCGATGATACCAGAGCCGCAGCATGGAGCTCTTGGGCACATGCCACCCGCTGCACGGCTGCAGCTTGGTTACAAGCCGCATACCGCTGCACGGGTGCTTATCTAGGTTGATGACCTTTAGCCAATCATTTGCATGGTAGGTGTTGATAGTGCGGTGGAGGAAGCTAAAGGAAAATGTGTACAGAGCATTATGGGAAGGGATGGAAAAATGGCATGATTGACAGCCACTCCGGGAAGCCCTTATCTCGCCCGCGTGTGTCCTCCAAGCCTGCCCCACAGAAGCACAGTACCTCTACGAAAACGGCGCTGTGCCACGCTGTTTGGAAAACGCCCTGTGTGTTTATTTTTGGCCGAGCGTTCACAGTCGGGGACGGTTACAGAACAGCAGTGGCTCTGAGGTCCAAGCGAGCTGAGGCGCCCAGAGATTTAAGGACCTCAAGGAGTCCTGCAGATCTTCAGGAACATGATGTTGCTTCCAAAAATTTCACTATTGTGGGGGGACTGTAAGGTACTGTCAGGACACCACACACACACACACACACACACACACACACACACACTATACAAGTGAAAATGCTATACCTGTTATACAAGAGATATACTCGTGTTTTTATACTCATGTTGAATATTTACCAGTCAAATTTCACCAGTCACCAGTAGGCCTCACATGCTGGTTACCAGGCAACTTAATGCACAGATTCAAGTCCCGCTAATGTCCACTCAATCATCCACACTTTTTGGGACCTTATATCTTACATCACTAACAGACTGTAAACTAGGGCTGGGCGATATGTCCTAAAAATGATATCACAATATTTTCACAGATTTTCACGATTTTCAATATTTATCACGGTGTTCTAAAATTCATATGTAGACAACAGTAAAATATGACAGGTGGTTTTGACTTTTTTAATCATGATGATCAAATTGTTTCACTAATAGTTATGGAGCGTATGACAGGTATAATGATAAATGAGTCAAACAACAGACTTAGCCTAGATGGAATTTGTTTTAAAATAGTGTATAACTATTAATTATGCAAGAAAACAAATGTTTAAACTATATAACGACGCTCATGATATTCAAATGGATGATATGCATGTTCATAAACACAATACGATATTTTATTGATATATCGCCTAGCCCTACTGTAAGCACCATCAATCCCTCTCCCAGTAACCCCGTGTTAATCAAACCCTGCAAACAGGCACCACAGTAAAGAACATGCCGGCAGGAGAGCCCTCTGTCATAAACACAACTTCCCATCATTCCTCACACCTCAGGGTGCACTCTCACAGATACGGCTCTCTGGTCCCGACAGGCACAAAGCGGACGACTCAAAAGAGCCGTATTCACACCCAGGGCGATTCATAGAGTACCATATGCAGGATGGCCCCCGGTCTACTGAATCATGGGAAGGCAGCTCTAACCCCCCGGCAGTGTTAACAACCACGACAGGAAGGACAGGGCTTGTGTGCCCCCCTTTCGTGTTCAGTTCTGAAGGACTTGCTATCAGCCTGCAGTGAGCTAACCCCCCACGAGAGTGCAGTGCTGAACCCCACCAGAAGGGGGCGCCCTTTCTGAGAGAGGAGGATCAAGGACACGGTGCAATGTAAAACCAGCAAAAAGATGTCAGACAGAGATAATACTCTCGAAACCAAGTGTAGATGGAGGAGGGAAAGAAAGAGGGGAAGCTGAAAAAGAAGAGAAAGGAAGTATGTGTGAAGAGACAGCTTCTCTGCAGATCTGACAGCGGCCGCCAGACAGCGCGGGATAAACAAAAAACATCCGCAGTCAGCGGTCGGTCGCAGGTATCGGCGCCATCGAGAGGTGAGGGTGAGCAGCTCAGCGAATCGGCGAGTAAATCTTGATCGCGATCTCACTGGGGGGGGAGTCGCGAGAGATAAGGACCCCGTGTAGGTATCAAAAAGGCAAGTCAGGTCAGGTGGACTTTTGCTGATAAACTACCCCATCCCCAAGACAGAAACGATATCATATTCTCCTAGGAAACTCCAGCTTCCTGACTAGAGCTTGCATCTCGCACCTAGTCACGATCGACCATGTTGAGGGCCCCCCAGGTGAGGGAGCACCGCACCCTCCCCCATGTAGCCGAGGAGTGCAGTCAGCACGCTCTGCCCTCCGTCCTGAACAGAAGCCGAGAGAAACCAAAATTCAGCAGATATCATACAGCAACAGGCACCTTTACTCTGAAGGCCAATGAGATATACAGTATAATAATTGTCAGTAAGTCGTGTTTATAAGGCATGCCGTCGCCTATTTTTAGCAGTTCACACTTGGCACACCCCCGAAACCGTACCAAAACCAGCAAAGGCAGAGACACATATGTAAGCGTGAGCAAATACACACACGCGCGTGCAAACACGGCCACACGCAACCATAAGCACAAAGATGCACAACATGCACAGACGCAGCCGCGAACACGCACACGCAGGCATAAGCAGAGACACATGCATACATGCACAGACACACGCAGACACGGACACACGCGCAGACAGACTTGCACATGTAAAAATAAACCTCCACAGCCCCCTCATGCTCACCACAGCATCTTTTTCCCAGAACCACTGAACACTGTAAAAAGTAACACTGAACAATAGTCATTAACACGGCGCCTATGGGGTCAGACCACTGCTCTCCAGAGGCGTCCAGCATCGAGCCCCAGCTGTGCCGAGATTCACCACAAGCTGACCTGGGCTCAGCGGTGAGACCCCTCCACCAGCAAGCGCACCGGGGCCCTGGGTCGCTTCAAACCCGGCACAATATTGGGCCCATGTGACACAGGTGGGGGGGAGTCACATGACACTGGCCATGTTTACACCGGTTAACTGCGGCAGGTTGGCCCAAACTGGTGACGCTGCGCCCCCCCTACATTTTGGCTCACTGCAGCCACTGCAATTTCCCCCAAGAGGTTTAAAGCGGTTTTAAATTTCCAGGGCCACTGTAGCCTTCAGGGGAAATTAACCAGTTAAAATTATACAGTTTGGTTTACCACTACAACACAAACGGGCATGAAAATCCTGCTCCGATATAGCTTCCCGACCCACTTAAGAAAATGATACCGAGGTTGAAAAAGCGCTGGGCTTTGAGGAACCACGGGGGGGGGGAGGCAACCAGAAAACAGGCACTGGAAGTCTGGGGGGGGAAGAGGTGTGAGTCTGAATGAAAAGCCAGTCATGCAGCCTGGTGAAAGACGCAGTACACAGTGCTAGGTCGGGGGGGGCATGCAGGGATCTGCTCCTGTTTTAGGCTGGGGGGGGTTTAAGGGGCTGCTGAATTGAGTGTCCTATAAAGACCATCCGGTACTGTCCCTGTGTTCCACGCTGGCATCCGTACAGCAAAAAGCCCCGAAGGGCCACTGGATCCAGGCAGATTTATGGCTGCCCCCCCAGAGCATTTTTGGCAGTGCTGCATCAAACTGTGGGGTTGCTGGTGCAGTAGCCCCCACAAGTCCTTGGAGCCACCATCCAGCCAGCCAGGACCCACAGAAAGGTTCACGTTTCCACAAACACTCGCTCACGACTCCATGTGCCCGTCCGACATGCAGCAGGATCCGGGGGGAGCATTTAAGCTCAAGCCCCCTCAGAGGCTCAACAGCGGCTCCTCTCTGGTCATTGGAGACAGGTGCTGCCCCTGCTGGCCACAGGTGGGGAGTGTCGGGTCACATGGCAGCTGCCCCGCCTACACGGTGACAGCAGAACAGGTCGCAGAGTCAGCTCAGTGATGGATTACCTGTCCAGAACGGCAGAGGCTGCCCTGTCCTATCCCAGACGCTCCTGACAGAGCAGCCTGGTCTCCGCACGGACCGGAACCGGTCCTATTTCACAAGGCCCGGATCCACCCGGCCGCAGCAGAACCAGAACTACTCATCTCGATTCTGCAAGATAATACAAGACCTGATTCTGCTGCCACTGCTTAAACCACACACACATACGTTTGTTTTCATATCTTTGTGGGGACTCTCCATTCATTTCTATGGGCGTAACCCAACAATGACAACCTTAACCTTTATACAGCCCTAACCTTAACCACAAGGAACCAAACAAAATACAATAGTTTTGGCATTTTTGCAATCACAGATTTCAATAAATTTAAATTTTAAATAAAATTTCCCCTTGTGAGGGTTAAAAAAATGGTCCTCACAACATCAAAATAACAGGGTTTTATCAAATGTCCCTTCAACCATCCCAGTTAAATTAATAACCCGCCCCCAGCCAATTTTATCATCTCAAAAAGGGGTTTCAAGACTTGACCAATGTCTTTAGGCGTCTCCCTGCAAAACGTTTGAGGACCACTGCAATAATACATCATGTCATCTCTCTTCAATATGTTACGCAGTGGGCCTGGGGGTCTTGGGGGGGTCTCTGACCGCGCACACGATCCAGCACTGTGGTTCACATACCGCCGTTTTCTTGATCTGCCACCGCTTATAGACGGTAAAGTTTTCACTTCTAAACTTGACGTCCTCCCTCTCAATGCCCCCCCACCCAGAAATCTTACTTCCCAGCTCACACTGATGCCCGACCTGCAGCCACGGCTGTGTGCAACCCAAAAAAATTTTTTTTTTTTAACTGGCCACGCTTCCTGATAGAGGAGGAAACAAGCATCAAAAGAGGCCAAAGAAAACACCCTGAAACACAGCAGCCATTTTGTGAGAAGGGGCCCCCTCCCACGGTGCCCTCAATGGGGCCTGAGACGGGGCTGGCCCAGTGCCTAAGGAGGTGCATTCTGACCTGAAAAGTCCTCTCGATGCAGAGTTTGCGCTACCTGTGAGATGCACCCTAGCTGGGTGATTGACAGGTGGCTGGGAATGCAATATTGATGGGAAAGGAATGAGGAAAGAAAAGAGGGCAGTGTGGTCACAATAAACGATGCCACACAAATATCGGACTGCATCGAATGCATTTCCAAACAGCATGAGGACACATTACACAGGCAGCCCATAAACACTGATTCTAACTTCATTCAGAATAATCCCAGGTCCTGGGTCCTGCTCAGGATCAAACTCCGACTGGTACGATTAATGTGAACTGGGCAAGAAGCTGCCTGATTGGCCAGACAGACAGCTGCCTAATTGGCTGGCCAGGAAATCGCAGGACTTTGCAGGGCAAATGTACAAAAATTCTGGTCTAATCTGACATGTCCCTCAGTGCCTAAGAGCTCAGGAGGAACACAAATGTGACCCGCCCCCCCATCACCACCACCAGAACAGATCTACCATAAGTAGACTGCCACATTTGCACGCATTGGGACTCCGTCACTTTTCTCTCGAAAGAGACTGATATATGCCAGACAACTTGCGACATACGGAACGTAGGCGGCCGCAGGGGATGGCAGCAAATAAGGAACCCACCAACTGACCATCAGGCATGCATTACTGTACATGGGCAAGGCAAGAGAAACGCAGAAGTACAAGAACCAAAGAACCAAAGTTCTTGGTAAAGCCTCGGGAAAAGTTGGCGGCAGGTAAATGGAATCCAGAAAACTGTAGATATTTAATCTGCTAACTCCCCCGCCCCCACCCAGAGAGGAAAAAAAGCCCCTCTCCCTGGGTCAAGCGATCTGAAAACCCATGCTGGGAACAACAGCTGAATGATGAAAAACAAAACCACAGTGAAAGCCGTTCCATTCCGCGCAATGAAACAGAAGCCGGACAACAATCTAGAAAAGTAAAACGTTTCTATCCATTTCAGGGGACATTAATCAGCGTGCGAATCGAACTGGCAGCGAGTGAGAACCTCAAGCACTTACAAATACTTGTGTTTCTGGTCATGATGCTGTAAATAGCCCATGCAACCAAGGTGAATATAGAATAGTGGTATTTTTTCATCCCTGCAGAGAGATTGGGCAGTATTTATATATCCCATCATGCTTTGCAATTAGAGACACAGGCACACAAAAGGAAGAGCAAATTTGGAGGGTCAGAGCACACTGTGCCCTTGGACCAGTTTCGGGTTAGAGCTAAAAGAGATATGACTACTCTTCTGACAACGGGATTTGAATCCACAACCTTCAAGACAGAGACAGATATCATTAACTAACTGAATCGTACGACATACCATAAAGATACGTGACTTACATTCAGACAAATTTCATTAGCGACCACTTAACTGTTGTGGTAAGGGATACCACTATGCTGTCTGAATTTCATTTAATAACTCAGAAGCTGCCAGACACCTGTCTCAAAGCTCAGCATGAACGTTTTCAGAAACCTTTAAAAAAAAAAACCTCCTTGATTCCAAACACTTCTTTACTTCTAGCTGCATACGTTCTTCCAGACTCACTTATCTTACCTGCACACCCCCAGGACTCACCATCTACTCAGTTACTTACATATACAGCCCAGAAAAAGTACCCAACTCTCACAAAGTCTCCAGGAGCCATGAAGTTACAGCAAACTAAGTTGTGACACACATTCCCATAATAACCCCTAGATTAAATTCAACCAAATCAAGCAACTCCAAAGTAATCTTTCTAAGGAGGGACCTTTATAAACATACAAGGTGTCCATAAAGTCTCTTTACAATTTCAAAAATTTATTACAAAGGCAAATGAAAAGACGTGAAAATTATTACAAAATGAGATGTATATATTTAAGTTTTTTTGCCTCATTTAATACACCTCTATATGGGCACCATTAGTTGCCCGAAGTACATCAAGACGGTACTGGATTCCTTGCCATGTTCGCTGTATCATACCCTCATCAATGGAGGCACTGGCATCAGTGATCCTCTGCTTTAGAATTAGTGATGCCCCATACCTTCGTTTGCAATGTGATTAAAAACTTTGATAACCACTGAGTACACAGAACAAATCTGATGAAGATATCTCATCAATTGCCTTTGTAATACATTTTTGAAATTGTAGACTTTATGGACACCCTGTATGTTGGCTTCAAAGTGTGTGTGATCTTAAGAAGCCAATACTGCCATCTTTACATGGAGGTAGAAGGTGAAGTAGGTATACAGTAAGGTCAGCAGGCTGGCCTCACTCAGTCAGGAAAAACAGCCTCCCTCTGTCTACCTTCAAAATCCTACGAAAACCTGGTTATAGGGACAAGATGGCACTGAACTAACACAATTACAACTTCAAACTCACTTAAAATTAAAAACACTGTTTGTTTGTTATTCACGGAGACTTAACTAGCAGAACCAGAAAAAGTTCAAAAATAGATAGCTGAACCAGTATAACCGGTAAAAAAGCTACTGTATAATGTAACCATTGAAATAAAGGAAATCCCAACAACAGCCGATAGAATGGATTCTTTTAGCTTGTCAAAACTAACAATATAAATATTTTAAAATTTCATTCCTATTAAATGACGAAAAAACACTTTTATACAGGAATAAAGTTCCAAAATGTTATAAGGGCCAGCTGTCACGAAGCTATTTTCCCCAGGCATGGCTCAGAAAGCGGCTTATTTACGTGTCCTGTCACAGGGAGTCCCGTCTAATGCAGTCCAGCAGCACAAAGAGCCATAAACTCATTATTCAAAAAAGTACAGAAGTGTGACCGGACAGGGGATTTCGCTTTTGTCTGGTTTGTTGTTTTCTTCTTGTGTTTTCCTGGTACATGGCAGTGACATCCCGGCTGCCCAGGCCTCGGCCGAGGTGACAAAAACACCCCACGGAGAAGCTTCGGATCCGGGACGGTCCGCGGAGCCCCGGAGACCCTGAGAGCGGTTGCGGATCCGCGCCCAGACCCGATGCGGCTCCGGCGGTACCGGATCGGCGCCCCGATCCCTTTCTCTCCGTCATACACACGCATCTGTCGTTTCTGACGTGCGAAATGCTGCTCGGCTGCTTCTTTTATCATAAATTAAAAGCGGTCGCCGTGGATTTTGCGGGATCGCAAAGCGCGGCCGCATCCTGACTGCCGTTTATTTAACTCCGGCAGTAAAAGTCACTTAGTTCAGCGACGCGTGGTGGGGCTCGGCTCGGCTCGGCGGCGGTTACCTTGTAGACATCGCCGTAAGTGCCGCTCCCGATCCTCTGGATGAGCTCGAAGTCCTCTTGCGGGTTCCGTCTGGAGAGGTCCAGGCTGCGGTTCATGGTCCGATCCCGGGCTCCTGCCGCTCGGTCGGTGCGCAGATGCGGGGCGCCGGCGTCGCGGACCCGGGCAGCGGGGAGAGCGAAGGCGAACCAGGAGCAAAAAGAGGCGCGAGAGACGGACGAGAAACTGGACGGGACAGACGAACGGGGTCCAGGGTACGAGAGAAATCACGACCGGGGCTCACGGCGAAGCGAACATGGCTTCCAGGGCGCATCACGCCTGCGCACCGAGCCGCGATCGCGCTCCAGGAGAAGAGCAAGAAGGAAGAGCCGAAGAGAGGCTGGGCAGGAAGAGGGGACGGGAAGCCCGGCCGCTTCGTGGTTCCCCCTCTGCAGTGGCTGTGCCTTCACCCGCGCCGCTATATCTGTCGGTGCAGGCACTGAAACGTGTACAGGGCATCTTTGCTTGGCCAGACAACCACCCAACTATCTCAAAAGCGGCAATCCCTTAGTAAAACTTTATTTGGGCTTGTAGCGGTCTGCATTGCGATATTAATGATAAGCGTGAAACTGGCGCTTTTGTGTACCGATCACACCCGTGGTTGAACACTTTATTAGAGATCACTTGTTATGTCTGATACACACCAGAAGAAATATCGTACAAGTAATGCAAAGTAGTTCAACTTGCCAGAAGCTTCTTTGAATCTGACTATAGTGCCCTCATATACAGGATTTCGTCACTAAGTGTAGATAGGATATGATCATTTTCTATGCATGAAAAGCTCTTGAAATCTGGCTCAGCACACTGGAAAGTTTTTGAAAGGGGGGGGGGGACGACGACGACAAAACACCATCTCTTTGCAGTTCAGCACGTTATAAATGCTGGCCTGTTGTTCTGGCTCTTAGCAACTGCTGGAGGATTCGAGCCGATGTGGAATCCGCCTGAGACATAGCACAGGACGTGTCGACGTGTTGATGACAGACTTTGCCGTTCTTGACATGACTGAAAACTCCGGTGCTGTAGATACTTCCTGTCTGGCAGCAATCGAAAGACAGCGATGCCACGCCTCTTTGGTGAGAGCGGTGCCAGGGACATTAACCAAGATTAGTCACAAGCAGTGGCAGGGACTCTGACAAGGGAGACACAGAGTCTGTGTCGGGAAGGATATTCTGAGGATGGGAATTAAAAGGTGCATTCTGGCCCACGGACTCTGAAAAGTTACAGCCTGAATCGTTTACTGCCAAGTATGTATGAGGAATTTGATTTAGGGTGTCGTGAAAAACAAACACAAACAAGGCAATCAACATAAGAAATTATATACATGAGATAGAATGTACTTGGTGCAGATAATGTGTATTTGTGCAAATGGAAAATAAAGGATCGTTTTATTCCATTAGATAAGCTGAAGCAGGGGAACAGACAAAGTGAATGGTTGTTGATGAGGCGAACTGCCATAGGGGGAAAATGTTCTGTAGGCGAGTGGTTTTGATCTTCATAGACCTGAACCTCTTGCCGGAAGGGAATATTTGGGAAACACTCAGCTGCAATCTGCTACCCCTCGGTGAGGCATTTTAAACTCCTGAACCGAAGCTTTATTCTGATGTATAGTGAACAGTCACTCTATATGCTGTATTTATCACACTTTGCTAATGAGCTACGATTTTAACCTCAGCAGTGGCTTATTATTTCATCGATAACAGTGTCTTTCGGTCTAATTCCAGGTCTAAACATGTCTCCCTGTTTCAGAGTGTCTCTGACCATGACATTGATTGTATATAAGCAGGTCCCGTTCTGGTCTGTGCTGGCTTTGGTGAACTAGGAATGCCACCTCAGGTCCTCCCTGTCCTTTTCCTGTCCGCCTGTCATCTCTTTGGAGACAGCTTCCTGTGAGTGTTTCTGTGAGCATTTTGAAGTTCTCGGCACAAAGCCTCATATGTACAGTAGCTACCAGCAAAGCACTTTGTCTTCGCGGGTAGCTGTTTTCTTCTCCTTCTGTGCCGAGGTTCTGTTGTGCCACATCTCGGGACGTCTTAGACCGGGCCGCGCGCCTGGTTTTTATCGGCCTTAAAACCCTCTTGCCTGCCTGTCGCGGTCTTCAGCCATGCGCCAGCAGCGGAATGCAAGCTCCATGAATAACTGCCTTGTGACTCATGGGGTTCAGGATGAAGGTCTTCTCAGTCTGGAACGGTAATGTGCGAGACATATTTGGATTGTCTTCACTGTGGGACCCGGCCGTTCCCTCGCGCCGGATCCAATGGGCGTCTTTTAAACCTTTAGCTGGTTGGATCGGTGGGAGAAATGCCCATAGACCTGGAGATCTCAGCTGCGTGTTTATTGCCTATATTTAAATCGCACACAAAAAAAGAAATTCCACTGCAGTGAGTAATAACAGAAGTCCAAACAAAAGACGGCTAGTAGGCAGCTACAGTGGACTCGCTGTAATATGTGTACTGCGCACTGTAACATAAGGACGAAACGGTATATTTTTGGCTGTTAAGTGACAGTCTTCAAAAATGGGGCTTTCTTTCATTTTCTGTTCTAATGGAACAAGCTACACACTGTTTCCTGCTACACACTAAACACATCTGTGATGTGATTCCTGTGGTATATACTGATCAGGCCAATGACTGGGGAACACATTAGAACAAAGCGGGGGGGGGGGGGGGGGGGGGCGGGGGGGGGGGAATAAAGTCATTCCCAATTATCTGTTTGCTTTTGAAAAACTCAAATATAACCTTTTTTAAAAAGAAAGTTTTATTGGTTCGCTAAAATTATTGTAGGTAATTTTGTGATTGTTCATCACTGCATTCTTAGTGATGCTCCAAAAGTTCCACGTTCCGTAGAACACATAGCCCAGGGCGATTCAAATCACAGCCCTCAAGGGCAGAGCACTGCTGAGCCAGGTGTAAAGGCTCTGGCCAATCATAATCGGTAATTGTTAAACTAACATCCCGGGAGAACTGAAAACAAGGCCTAGATTTGGAATAGAGGGCCAGATTTGAATAGGGGGATATAGCCTGTGGTAGATGTTGCCCTTCTAGTTGCATTTATATCAATTTTCTACAGTCTGTCTGTGCACTGCATGTAAACATGTCTGCCCTTGGTATCGTGTGTCCCCGGGATGTCTGAACACTGAACCAGAAAATCAAAACCACTTATAAATACAGAGCGAGGTGGAAGCTGATGCTGATCCCACTGTCATCTCCATGTGAGTTGAATCCCTCCATTCTTCAGTCTTTGCAAACGTTCCTGCTATGCCGGATGTCTCGTACCACAGTGATATTAGCTCCTGTGGGAACACTGCCTGGGCAGCAGTCAGTAACGCACGGTGGACCTCCGCACGGAGCCTGGAAACCGTTCACGGCTGGAAGTTACAGCCAAAGAAGTGCTTCCCTCGTGCGGCACACTGCTGCGTTTGAAGCGATGGATGTGTGGTTTTTCTTGTCAGGGCGTGAAGAAAAAAAAAAGCAACACAGAAGGGCCTCCAGAAATGGTGGCGTGTGTGTTTTATACATTCAAACAGGACCTGAGAAAGCACTTTTAGTTTTTATTGTTTTTACTGTCCACTGCAGTTCGGCTGGTAGAAGCAGAAACCATGAGATGTTACACTAACAATGGAGCTTAGACTGGGACTGTTTAGAGACTTTAGACACTAACATTCTCCAGCATCATTTAACTTCTTCATATAGGAACACATTACTACACATCCATTCCGATATTATAAATTAGGGGGAAAACATAAATTTGATTCACCCATCTGCCATAACTGCTTATTCAGTTAATTGCTTATCCAGTTAATTGCTTATCCAGTATAGGGCTACTGTGTGTCAGCAGCCCGTCCAGCAATACACAAGGCAGAGGAAACATGGACAGGATGTCAGCTCTACTCAGGGCACACAAGTCACATGCTCAGGGCAATTTTTTAGCACCTAAGTATTTGTTTTCTGACCTGTGGGTGGAGACTGGAGTACCTGGGGGGGAGCCCATCCAGCCGGGGAGAGAACATACAAACTGCACAGGTGGAGCCAAGGGGGGGGGGCAAACTCACATCCCTGGAGGTACAACGCTACGATACTGTCCCATCAGCTGCTGGCTACACCAGTTATATGGTAATTGTTCTATATAGGTGCAATCAAATTCAATAAGTATTTTAAAACCTGCTATTAGGTGCTCGGTCTTATTCCACAGTCGGTAATTTTATTCGTACCTTTGCATTCTGGGAATCTGGCCAAGCTTCAGTCTGTGTGATGACTTTTATGCCTTGTGTGTGAACTGAACAAACAGGAGACAGCAGATGGGGGGAAAAAGCCCTCCCCCAGCACCGATGAGATCTATGGGACTTGGCAGCTAATGGGTCCAGCTCAGTGAGCAGCGCAGGACTCGGTACCGAGAACCATATTGTGTGTCACGGCGCCCCCCGTGTCCTGTGCTGGGACACTTATAACAGCCTCAGTCGTGACCATCACAACTTCTCTTGGTACAGGAAGTTGCGCAGACTGCCTGACAGGTGATATTGAGCAGGTTAAGACCATAAAATCGAGAGCTAGCCCCCCCCCCCAGCAGCAGGGTCTCATAGCGCCTAGAATAGAAATCTGCTCAGTCCCAAACAAAGCTAGGAGCCTCAGCAATCGCATGTCTTTGGCTTGACCAGGGGCATCAGTAGGTCTGTTTTAGAGGACTTTGCTCCCCACCCCAAAAATATTCTTTAGACCCCTCCAAAAATATGCTCATTAATTTTTATTGAAATCAAATCCCTCTAGCAAATGCTTAGTTTCCCCCCTTTTTATATAAATCTCTAGTGACGCTCTGGGGGTTTAACCGCAAATGCATTTTAACTCTTGTTTGGTGTTGTTCTGGTTTTGGAGTTTGGGTGGTGCGCAGGACGGGGTCTTGCTCCTTCAAATGGTCACATGAGCTGGAACAGTTCTCACACTACACCCTCTCGCTGGTACTTCCTACATCCTTTCCCCAACAGCAGCTATTGTGATAAAAGGAGGAAGTCACTTGTCATCAGACCACTACTGAGTAACAAAAAAAAAAAGTTCTGTCTCGAACGATGGCCGTAAAAGTCCACAGGTGCAGACTACAGCTTTTGTTGGGCTTCTAAGCCTGATCAGCTGGTGTTCCCAGCACAAGGAATAGCGGGGGCTTCCTCTCTGTATCACGGCTGAGAAGCCCTCCAAGTGAGCACACGGCCAGCGGCACCTCTCCCACAACTACACTCGTAGCCTATGCTTTATTTATGCCTCTACCTGCACACTTGTGATTATCTGTGGGTGTCGAATTTGGGGAGACAGAAGAAATAACTCAGATATTTTTCGTGAAATCATATGCCTGCTCCACTCTTGAGATAAGAACTACGCCCCTGCAATATGCAGATATTAAACCATTTGTCCGTTGCCAGGCAGAACGACCCTAGCCATAATGATCGCTGTTTTAAAAAAACATTTTAATTAACTATTGCAGAAAGTCTATTATTAAAATTATATGAATTTAAACGCCGTTACGCTTTTCAGTCCCTCGTATTGCATGTGTCCTGGTCACGTCATACAGCGCAAATCGCTTTTGTTGTGCATTGCGCGAGATCGCACGTGTTTGTGCAATAAAGCGTAGCTAAAAAAATTAAAATATCGCTGCACGAAACTACCGGCGTCCCGTCCGCCCCCCCCCGAGTCACCGCGACACACCCAGAGATGTCGGTAGAGACATGACACTACAGACGTTCCCATCACACGGTCTGTGCGTGAAGTGGCAATATTTATCTCCAAGGAACGGAGGAGACACAGGGCGATACGGCTGCAGGGGTGCAGAGAAGCCGGAGTAAATCAAAGAGAAACCCGTCTGACACCGATTAGGTCAGGGTCAACTCCGACACGACGCCTCTGTGACACCGTGAGCATCTACCGGAGAGCCGCGTCTGACCGTCCATCCATGCTCTGATCCGGGTAGGTCAGTCCTGGGCAAATGACACGGGCGATCGCATCATCCAAGTGCTTTTCAAGGAGCATTGCGACTCCTGTCTTCAGTAATGCATACTGTAGTTAGTAGGCGCTGAAGAAGGCGCTCTGGTGTCCTACCTGACCTGTCTGCGCGCAAATGCTGCCCTAATGACTGAAATATGGAGATACGGACTCTGGTAACGGCGATCAGCTTGTGCATGAGTTTTTTGTCATTAATACTGCTGGTTACCGCTATCTTCACCGACCACTGGTACGAGACAGACACCAGGAAGCACAGGGCGAACTGCGACCAGCATGGAGCGGATCCTAACGACCAGAAAAGCAGGCTGATGCCGATTTATCACCTGCCACTGATGGACAACGGCAACCCGCGGCGCAACCTGGCACTGATGAAGCCGATACACGTCGGCAGCAGGGAAGAGGAACTGCTGGAGAACTGGCGCTCCATCCTGGGGATGGGAATCCTGGAGACGGAGTGTGGGCGTCCGCTGTTTTCCACCTATTCTGGACTCTGGAGGAAATGTTACTACTTGGGCATCGATCAGGACATTGACAGCCTCATATCAAAAGGTAAGTCGGATTTTTTTCAGCTGTGAGAAAGCTCGAAATCTCAGAGAAGCATGATAACCATTAATATCTGTGTCCGTCTCTGAAAAATAACGTGGTCACTATGGCATTGATGCGGTAAAGTAAATTCTGGAAAATGTTATATAACGTGTTTGTTTTCACACATGGGACAAATTTTTATAACGACAAAATGCCACTGTAATATCCAAAGCTTAACAGAAAAGTATGCCTACTCGCAAACTTAAATATACCTCGGGAAGTTAGTTAAAACGAAAAACAAAAAATCTCACACTACGTAGTTCTCTGGTCTACCTGGTTTTCTTGACAATCGTATACATAAGCAGTATGATTGCGCTTCCTTATGCTATGAGATGTATGTTTTACAGCGCTTTTATTCCAATAGCCTACAAAACACGAACATCGTTTCAACCGGCAAATGTTACAAGTCTAAAAAGTTTCGTCTTTTTAAGTTAAATATGGCAAAGAATATGACAGGGCATAACATTTTTTAAAATGAAAACGGTATCATTAGTAATAAGAAGAGTTCGATTTCTTAAGTGTACTTGAGGATAAAGTGTAGAGCAGAACAAGACTTATTGCATAGAGATGTGCAAAATCTTAAGGATAGAAGATGACGAAATATCGGCTGAGAGAAACGCTTTCATACTGTCACACCATACTGGCACTGTGTCACTGTGCGTCTACGTGCCTGTCTCCACTCATTCTCCGCCGTAACAACATTAACGATTAATAAAATTACTGCCCCACACACGCATGCCAATCATAGACAATTACTTTCACATTTGGTTTTAATGGTATAGAACAGGTGCACAAATGTAAAGATGAACGTGCGCTTGGATTTTTGCGATTCACCGAAATTTGTCATCAGTGCCATCTGGTGGGGAGCCTTCACGATGCACGTGGCACGTTTATGCGGACTCATGAACGGCCCCGATATTAATGACAGAAGTTCAGTACCCTGTCATAAACACTTCCAAACTTGCATCCATCGGCATGCTTTCTTGTACTCCTTCATGCACCTAAATGTTATGAAACAGGACTGATTTCCGTGCAGGTATCGCTCAACGATGCACAACCGTCAAGTATCATTTTTCACAACCCATCCGACTCAGGAACGTCCCATTCAACCTGACGCGAACTATTCAGCAGGACGAATGGCATCTTTTACGTAAGTACGCAAAAGTACTTTGCCGAAAATGACTTTGATTCACCTAGAATACTCTTCCAACCGTGACAGAGCACACAAACACACGCACTACATGTAATTCATGCAGCAATTTAGACCCCGTTAGCTTAATTGCATGCGTTTGAGAAGAAACCCGTACGACCCAGCGAGAGAATGCAAACTACATAAACACAGCGCCGGTAGGATTCGAACCAATAACCCTGCAGGTGTGACAGCACCGCACCACGTAGGGTAAACAATATCATTAGCTCAAGTCACTTTCAGAGCAATATTACTGGCTTGGCAGTGTTACAGAGAGATATCATTTCCAAACCAGACTGAAACATTTACATGTATATATTTAGCTGAATCTTTTCCCCAAAGCGAGGCAAAAACGTGCCTAGTGTACAGCTGCTGAGGAGGATTCGTAAGTGCAGGTATAAGGGAAGCTAATTCATGACAATAAGGGACCATTAGAAAGCGCAACGTTGAGTTATGCAATACATAATAAAACAGAAAAAAAGAACCAGACTGAAGCGCAAATCAAATAAAACGTGACGACTATGTTTATGGGGTAATTAATGATAAATAAAACCACCAAATTGCAAAAGGTGTAGGTAGTGAGGAGGAGCATCTCTGTTTTAATTCAAAGAGGCGTGGAATCCGAGGTGGATCGGTCATTAGGTGTGCAAAGTGTTCACACCCGTCATTTTTATCACGCTATAAAAGTTGTCAAAAAAAAAAAATAAAATAGATTTTTAAATACGGCATAATTACCGATCCATTGTTCGTGAGTGTTCTTCTTACATTGCCTGTGTTTGTAACGGCTTCCACGCCAAAAAGGCGGGATTGTTTCGTTTCACTGCTTAAAACATAAATTGAAGCGTTTATTGCTGTGCTTCTTTGGCTCGCCTGAGACATATTAGAAGCCTAACTGCTAGACGCAGGGGCCGTGAGCGCGGTCCTCTCTCTAAAAAGGGCAGCGTTAACCCCTGCCTTTGAGTTACAGTTTAAAAATATTGTGACAGTCGACTCTGAGGAACCACTGAATGTTGATTATCCTTCCAGCTGAATGCCTAATTAAACAAGATTGACTTCCGTTTTTGGAACTATGGCTGAGTTAGAATGCTGAAGAAAAATATATTCTTTTTTGGCTCCTAATATAATAACATACTAGTTATAATCATTCTATAATGCAGGAAATAGCATACTTTTGAATCCTGGACCAATTAAGAAACTGGATCACTGATTTGTCCCATAGGTCCTGTACTGGATAAAAGGTTTGAAAATGGGTGGGTAACTGATTTCTCTTTTATTTTTACTTAAAGTTCACAAATTACCTAGATTTAAGATAACATGGTATGCTTTTCAACTTCAACTGTACCTACAGTCCCCTACTTAACAGAGTAATGGTTAGTAGTTTGACATGTAATGGTTAGTAGTTTGATTGCACTTTTAATATAAACATAATCAAATTCAATGCTGGTTAATTAAGAGCTTGACTGGCACATGCGGATTGACCCTGGGACCTGGAAGAGGACGTCTGCATTGGATCGATAAATAGGGGGGGGGGGGGGGGGCCGCTGCCCCCCCGCCCG
>JAODLC010000065.1:4461301-4480018 GCA_026781145.1 Hippopotamyrus pictus | reverse complement strand
GGGGGGGGGGGGGGGGGGGGGGGGGGGGGGGGGGGGGGGGTCACTATGCTAAGACTTAGCATATTGACTGTGATACTTAGCATAAACTCTGGGTGGGACAATGGCCCCAGGCTGCCTACAGGCGCTCTTGCTGGGCTAGAAGATCTTCCAGCCTTATATCCATGCAGAACATCAGCGGCTGTCAGGGGATCAGGGGATGGTGAATAGGTGAGAAACTGGACTATCATAATATGCTCTAAAACCACAATCCAGCTTCATTATTGACTTTTATTTCACAGCGGAATTAAGATGGACTCTGGCCAGCCCACACGTCTGCTTAAAGTCACAGCTCCTCCGAAAGTCAATAGGTCATTAAGAATCACTATCCCTGCATTCACATTTATTATTAACTGCCATTTATGGTTTTGTGGTAGTTTTAATCTAAATTATTTATAGAAATGTGGCCACCTTAGTAGTGGTTCTAGTAGAAGTTAAGGATTCTCACAAGAGCAGGACAATAATAGGCCTTTTTGGGTTCGCAAGCTGCTTCATCCTTGATGAAACCCAACGTATCATTGGCCCACAGGTGTGTTTACAGCAGAAAGCCTGTGATTAAAATGTTACTTTCGCGCTTCAAGTTGAATTGAACTCATTAAAGGGAAATGGTTTGCTGTTAGTGCGAAGCACTGAATTGTGGGATACCAGGGAACCCAGAACCACCAGAGGTGTGCTTACCTTGACATGCTATGGCTTCCCTTCAGACCTGCGGCGCATCACGGCAGGATTCCTGGGTATGGCGGCTGCTGTCTTGCTGTGTGGATGCATCGTTGCTTCTGTCAGCTTCTTCTGGGAGGAGAACCTGACTCAGCATGTGTCTGGTCTCCTTTTCCTCATGGCAGGTACGATGCTGATATGTCTCATTGGCTTAAACTTGGCCGTGAAGGACAAGAGTGCCGTGGCAGTAGCCACTGGGGATTATGAAGTGTCAGACGTCCCATCAATACTGTAAGAACTAGGGGTTTGAGAGAGAGTGGAATCAGGAGGCCCAGCCCTGGAACCAAAGCTTACGCTTCACTATTTGACCTTGTGTCCCTGCAGGTATCTTCTGCACCATCTCCCTGTGCACCTATGCAGCCAGCGTCTCCTATGACCTGTCCCGGGTTCCACCCTTTATCTATGGGCTGCCAGCTGACGTAGACCACGGCTACAGCTGGTCCATGTTCTGCGCTTGGGTCAGCCTGGGATTGACGGTGGCTTCTGGGTGCCTGTGCACTACCTACACTTTCGTCAGTCGCACCAAGGGATCGGAGTCCAAGTCCACCCCTGATTCGTCCGTCTGAGCCAATCGCCTTGTGGCCCTTCACGACTGGCTGATATCTTCCCTGAACATGAACATGTGATGCTTTGACCAGAGGAGGGTGATGGGTGACAAGGTGTCAATCGTTTATTGTCAGGGTTTGTAATTTTAACTCCCAGTTTGAATGTAACACAACGTGCCAGCATATACAGTACATTTATCCCTATCAGTCTGTGTGTGTATGTACACATGAGATTTGCAGAGAGCTTAATGAGGAAGATCTCTTAAAGACTTTGGCTCTTATTCCCTCAGTTTCTCTCAAAGGACGGCTGAGAGAAAACAGAAGCACAGTGAATACTTGAGTGTATGATGAAGAGTGACTATGGCCTTTGAGTTCTGTTTATGTGCCCAGACCCACTGTGGAGTCCTTCCCCTCCTTCTGTGAAATCATGGTTACATTTATGTAAGGACTACCTTGTAACTCTTACCTTTGGTATACATTGCTGCTCAGTTTTCTGCTAGGTTGACCCTGTGTACCCCGAATCTCTAATTCATCCACTGATCAGGTACAGAAGAACGAAGAGCAATGCCAACAATACAGACTCAATATCTGCAAGGATCTGTTTCCTACACAAATGTCACAAACGCATCCCTCTAAATACACCAAGCTGAACCGCTTAGTTGACTCCCAGCTCCACCCACTACTTGGGAATCTCCTCCTCTTGACGCCCACCCCTTGGTACCAGTGAACTTGGTGGTGCATGGAAGAGGAACTTTCTAGGCCTCCCCCTGGCCTTAGCCTGGAGGGGGGCAGTGTTTCCTCCAGCAGTATTGTGAATTTTGATGTGCTTGTGTTCTGTTCCAGAAACTGTGTATATCAATAAAACGACACACGGCACAGCATCCATTCTTACATCTCCTACCTGTGAAGGACCGCAGGCCTCAGCTCTGCCACATCTCCATCATCCTACCTCTGCTGCTTCTCTATGGATCAGGGCAAGTCATCGGTCATCTTTTTCTTAGCTTCAAAAATCCCAAACACTGCATACCTCTTGTAATGTCCTCTGACAGAAGTTTACAGAAAACTCTAGAACTTTCTGACAGGAATCATTGTTCCATTCTATCAAAGCTGGGTTCTCCTCCAGTGTCCCGGCTTTTACAGCGGTATGGTAACAAAGTCAATAGTGGTTATGTTTGCATGCCACACGCCACTGATGGGCTTAGACTACTGTGCTGCTGTTAGGTGTTGACAGTTTAGTTAGTGGGCCCAACAGTTCCCTAATGCATTGAGCGACCCTGGGGTCCGGGCTGGAGTCTATGAGCGTCACCTGCTAATAAGCAGTGACTGCAGGTTCACAGTGAGCAGGGTGCAAAATCCCACCCTTAGCTTAGCTTAACTTCCAGCTCTGGGACCAGACACTAAGTGGCCCTTCAGCATCTCATACCCAACACTGACTCCCACCCAACAAGAAAACCATACAAACACAGTGGAAAACGAAAGAATAATTGTAAAAATAAGTTTATGGGGTAGCCAAACAAATGTCTCCTCTGCTTTTACTAAACATGTTGCGCTTTGGGGGGGGGGGGGGGCAGGTCCTTGTATCACGTTGCGGCATCTTCCTGTACTTGTGTATGAGTCCGTCAGTGGTGCCCAGGCCCACACGGTACGTTGCGGAGAGCTGCAGCGATGGGAGTGGGCGCGGGTCTCCTCCAGGCTGGTTTCCAAGGCCGTCGGCGGTGGGGGAGGGGCTCAGGACGCTGTCCAGAAGGATGGAGAGCTGAGGGCTGAGCAGCAGGACCAAGGTGCCTCCTGGAAGCAGAACTCTGCAAACCATCCCACACATACAGACTTCAGTCTCCGCCCAGCCTGAAACCAACTGAGTCAACGATCAACAGAAATATTTCAGATGCATATCTTCCTCCGGTCTCTCTCTCCCCCACCCCACCTCGTCTCTAAGTTCCTTCTCTGGCTCGAGAGCGCATGAGGGTCAAACCTTGCTCTCACGATGAAGATCTCAGGCTTGCTGGATTAGATAATCATTCCTAATGATGCGCATAAAGATGCCTGCTCCCTGGCACATATCTGCTTGGCAGGCTGTCGGTCTCTGGAGCTGTTTATCCAGAAGAGTGCCAACTGGAGAAGTCGCGTTTCATGGTGGATGTCGTCACCGGGGAACGCCGGCGAGCGTGACGAGGCCGCCACCCCTGTCACGTGACCATAGCCCCGCGCGCTAATCGTGGCGCCTGTTACCTCCCCATCTCCTTCACCGCGGCTGGCAGCAACACCGCAGCCTCGACCCTGCTCCCGAATTTCCTCCCGAAAGGGACGTCGCAGACGACGGCCTCCACGCTGCAGGAGGGCAAGGGGATGGCTAGGAGGTGGAGAGCAGCGGGGATCACGCATCACCAGGAGGTTATGAACCTCAGGAACGTCACAAAGACACAGGGAATAGAATGTCAACAAAGCACCACATGACTCTGTCTGCCTGAAAGTCCATTATGTAAATATTCCTCATAACAATACTAAATGAAGTGAAGCTTTATTTTCCATTTGCACAAGAATTCAGTGGAGAGGGAAGCCGGGAGGGGGGGGGGGGGGGGTCAAGGACTCGCAGATGTGCCAAAGCCGGGCTCTAATCAGCGACTTCCTGACCACAAACACAGAGGCATGAACTACTGGGCCACACGCTGCATCAGATGCTAATTCTTCCAGATGCTAATTGTCGTCACGTTTTTGCCATAATTTTGACAATCGTACCGGTGACGGAAGACTGCAGCAGTGCGATGGAGCTCGAAAGCTCTGCGAATCGTATATTTTCACTGGCTTTCTCCAGCTGTGATGGATCGATATCCGTTCCGAGGAAGAAGGAACCCTGAATGGAAAGTGGGGTTCACATTAACCTCCAACAGGGAGGGAATTCCTCAAACTCATTACACACGCAGCTGACAAAACATTTGGATAATGACCCTGAAATGTTTAAGCAGAGTTGGTTCAGGGGGCTGTAGAGTATGTAGTGGCCATATTTAAATAAAACAATGTCCAATATACCATACATCCATGTCACATGACTTGAGAGACGACTTCATGAAGGTAAAATCACATGACACATCTGGATAAGGTGACGCCCACCCTACCATCCTCTGACGGGGGACACTTGTGTAAGGCAGTCGCCATGGATACATTGCAGGAAGCAGTGACCAGACCAACAAAGCAGCAATTAGTGGGTAATGAGCTCTGGTGAACTTCAATGCAGGACAGAAATAACAACGAAAACAAAAAAACAGAAAACATGAAAGGTGTCCGTGGTCCTGGTTCTGACAGAACACGACTTCAAGGGGGGAAAAAAACTTCATGTCCTCTAGCATAAAAATGAAATATCATGAAATAAGGGCCAGGAGAAGGGAGATTTCCTCATGGAAATCAGAGGAGACCTACGGGGTGTTAAAAAGCACCTCATTCTATCTGCTGTGCTGAAGGCTTCCTAGTCCTGAGGCCTGGGCTGTGGGGGCTGATTCCACTTTGGTTTTGTCTCTATCTTGCTCTTTTCCAACATGATCACGAGACACCAGGGAGACAACGTAACAAGTACCGGTCTCACCTGGTACTCTTTCCCGGCCTCCAACAGCACGGTGCCCACGCCGCACATCGGGTCCAGAACGAGGGAACCAGGCTGCCTCATCAAAAAAACAAACAAAACAAAACAAAAAGCCTGAGAGTGTAACCTCAAAGGCGCCATATTCCAGACTTACTGCTCACTGGTCTAGGCCTAAACCGGCAATAACCAAAGGGAGGTTTTTGTACTGAGGGTAGGTACCCCATTCAATAGTACCTGAATTTCACCAAAGTAGACAATCCTTGACCAGTTACCATGTGATTCAAACACCAGGACGAGGGATTTTCATGATTCTCAAATGACATGCATGAAAACCTGCAAAGCCGTCTGACCGTGAAGGATTAGCAACCCTGCCGTTACCAATGCCACATTAACTTGGTAGTTAGCAAACCTTCAAAAAAATCCTGCAAAACTGATCTGACTTAACACAACAAGACAGCCGGGAATTTTTAAATCTCTCTGTCCTCTATGGCCCAAAGCCATGTAACAAACAAACGACAATGAGAGATTCTACCTTAATGTCGGCGAGGGAAGCCATCGCCCAAGCCACTGTGGACCTCAGTCCCGTCGTTCTGATGTAACTCCGCTGGGCTAGAGGGAGTCTGGAAGAAACAGGCAGGGGTTTGAAAGCGATGGCAGCGATTGGACAAACGGGGCTTGGAGGCCCTTAGTGGGCGGGACTACCACATGTTGTCAACCAATCAAGTTCACCAATCACCTACTCTGACAGACAGCACGGGGTAATCCCTGCCCCCCACAGGGATTCTGGAGTCTCTCATCACCTGTCACTCATTAAGAGGTGAGACAGCAAATCAGAGATCTGACTGACCTTAGGAGCGGCATCCCAATTACGCAGTGATCGTCGGTTAAGTGGACATTAACCTGTGCGTAAAGAGGCTCCGTCAGCAGCGCAGGGCTGGTGTATCCACACAGTTGAAATATTTACTTAATTTCATTTTATTTTATTTTTCTTATCAACAAGGACAATGGATAATTAGTAACAGTCCCAGAGTTACTCCCTGGGCAGGAAACACTAAGACAGGAAATTTATACCAATTAGTTTGCAACAAAAGTTAGAATTAAAGCGTCCAATACATAAATACCATAAAATACAACAAAAAATGCACTGTGCTTAAAGCAGCCCGTCAGCATTGCTTTCTTACTGTTAAATGTGATTAAATCGATTTTATAGTATTTCCAGAAAAATTAAGACGTGAAAGTTCGGACAGAAGGACATTATATTGCCAAATGCATTTCGTAAATCTAATGAACTGCTCTTACAAACCCCTTCTCTATCCTACTTGAACTTAATATGCTCAGTGAAATAGCAATTAGCTGTCTTTGTTGAGTGATGCTTTCTAAACCCAAATTGCACTGGATGAAGTGAGACACGTCCTGTATACTGCTTACGGAAGCCATCGCGGCCCTCGTGGGCGGTGTGGTGGACGCCCCCCGGACAGACTGAACATCCCTACCTCCACGTTAGGCTCTCTCAGCTCTATCTTCCAGCGGAGCTGCCTGCTAATGGCCGTGCCAATTAACCGTCCCAGGTCCTGCCGATGACGTCAACGGAGGGGCGACGGACGCCGAGATCGGCAGTATCAGAGAGAGACAGGCGAGGGGCTGTTAGAGGCGCATGACTCACAAAGGAAACAAGCACCCCAAGGTTCAGACTGAAACGGCGATTTAGCTGAAGAAACGTGGCAAAGCGTCGCTTCATTAGACACGGACCTGCGAGCTGAGTTTCCTGGCGACGGTGCCATTGCAGCGACAGCACACTCTGAAGGTCACCGCTGGCTTCTGGGTGCTGGTGACCTCGCCTTCCTCTGACGCTGGGGCCTCCACCAGGTGGCGCTCCCCTTCTAAGACCCCTGGGGGAGGGGCCACAGGCAGAGGCCCCTCCCCCTCCAACCACTTCCTCTTTTGACCCCGCCTTATGGTGTTTTGATCAGCCTCCTCCTCTCCCAGAGCCTGTCTGAGGTTCTGCCACCACTGGAGGGCGCTGCTCCATGCCTGGTGCTCTCCGATGATCCTCTCCTGGATCACACGAGTGACCTGGCCTGGCAGACGAAAACCAAAAGCAGGACACGCATATTTTCAGTGATGAGATCTTGGGGACCATATCTTCTGGTGTCCTTCAAAAAGTTCTTCCATCGTTCTTCAAAAGCAGACACGTCTTTTACTAATAGCATTGGGGTCCCATTTCCCCCCTCTAAAGCAGTTTGCCCCTAAAAACTGCCAGTCTCCTCATTTATATAACACCACAGGCTAAACCACTGGAGAGTAATCTTGCAGCTAATTATGTCAAACAGTGATGCAATGTCAGGAAAAGCAGTCTGTTTTCAACAGCAATAAAACCATTTAAGCTAAACCTAGTCACAGGGGAGGTTGCATTTAATCGAAACAATACGGTAATTACATCAACACCTTACAAACATCCAGAATAACCAGCAAACGAGTGGGAAAGTTAACAGTCCAATAAAGGAAGGATTATCTTCTGGTATCAGTCTGGCTTTGCTTTAAGTGTCAACATGCAGTTAGTTTCTTAGGCGACATGGTTTAGTCTAATGTTCCTACTTTTATTTTGGCCAGTCGTTTTCAGAATGACCCCAGGACACGTGTTACCAGCTGCTCTGCTATTGTATTTGTGCGGAATGTCAGGTGACCACCTGCGCTCCACGTGTCAGATAGGGGCGCCTCCCTCTTCAGCAGGAGGAACAGCCGCTCCGCCGACTTCAGGCCAACGACTTTCTGGATGTCGGCGCTGGTAGTGAAGAACACTTTCCCCGATACATAGTGAACCTGGAGCCACGGGAGCAGCAGGGCTCGTGTATGGAGAACAGCTGCGAATCAGTTCCTAACAGTAATATACTAAAGATTGTAGATGCAATCTTAAAATATGATACTAGCCACCACTGCAGTTTCTTAATATAATTCACCCTTCGCCAGAACAGCTGGGTGCACGTAGGTAGATCATACTCACATCGCTGGCTGATAATTTAAGATGCACCTCTTCTGCAAGAAACTGTTCCATACCTTTCCCCGCTGTGCAGTAGTATCTCAGCGGCACAGACAGGCCACTGGACTCTCTCATTGGGGGATGCTCTGCCATCAAGGCTTCAACTCTTGTTTCCCGCAGGAGCAGGTTACGGCGCGCTGTGTGTATGCGGAAACGGAAAGGGTTTCTCCTTTTCATATGTAGCTGCCAGCAGAGGGCGCGCTTTCGCCGTGATTCCGCGGTGTTTACGGATGGATGGTGCAGAGCATGAAGATAATCGCGCAAGTATAGGTATGAAAAGAAGACCGAATAGGAAAAATGTCGAAGCAGAATGACTTCAACAAAGTGTCAGAAATATTATTCAAGTAAATGAATCGCTTCTTGTGACTAAAGGCGACTATTTGCACAAACAAGAGTTGACGAAAAGAAAAGCATTGCTGTCGCGTTTGAATGAAAAAGTATTAACAACAATATTTGCAACGTTATACAGGAGGTTGACAATCTAAACTTAAGGTTTGTTTGTAAAATAAGATAATAAACCAATAATGTGAGATTTTTAGATTTAGATTTTTAGTCTGCTCAAGGCAAGAAAAATTAAGTCACAGCGAGCGGTCCCTTCTGCCCCGCACATTGACTTTAAAAGGAGCGGTTACGTCAGGAGATGCGATCCGCGGCTGCGGGCAGTTTAGAGCAAACACCTGTTATAAATATTAAAATAAGTTGCAAATGCTATATTGGGTATATTTTTGACACATCGCTTCTTACTAATCTGTATGTTTTTGCTGGATTTTCTCTTCACGCATTAGGGGATTCTGATATTAGTGTTTTTTTAATGAAAGAAAACAATATAAGGACTTGGATTAGGTACTATGACACAGGTAAAACAGTACAGACAAAAAACATACCCAAAGATAACGTGTGTTTGTGTGTGGCGGTTTAAACCAGAATTAGTATCTGCCTCATCGATGACAACTACTTCCCAGTCTGGCGGCCTAACTGATTTTAAAAAATAGTTGGCAGGAGATTATTAAGTCAAGACAGACTAGTCCATTCTCTGGTGTACCGGACCTTGTTCGTAAATATACTCAGTTCTATAGCATGCTGCTGAACACAGACCCTTTTGGGATACCTGTAATGAAATATTAAGGTCATTAATGGTAATTAAGGAATGATCTCTTAAGGAGGCTTTCATATTTTATTGATACGGAAAACAAAGTGATTAGATTGAATTGTAACATTGTTCTGCGGACGAGCTTTTCGTAATGATATGATGCAATATTTACTCAACAATACCGATAGCTCCGGGGGAAGATTTAACGTCTCCCTTGCGAGCTGGATTGAAGGCAAAATGAGACGTGCACTTAGCGATACCAGGAAAGCATAGATATTTTCGGTGTACCAGCGTAGTGCATGCATTCCCAGAAAAAAAATGAAATAAAACTCAGCTCACTGGTTCGGATATATAGGACATTATTGGTAAAAAAAAGCAACAAAAAACTGTACTTCTGTGTATTGGTATAACATTAATAGTATTTTGATATATTCCTAATATACTGTACTCTCAGTTTTGTAACTCATTTCAATCTATTTGCTAAATAATTTAGTATAGATCTTTCGTTATTTTATAGTATTAAGGAGGTGTGATCACTTAGCAGGCAGCTATTTGCTTAGGGTTCATTTGAGAGAATCCACAGGCAAGTTACTGCTTCGAACCATTGTCGCCTCGACCGTTAGATGGCGCATTTTTCACTTGTGTCCAGTAGAGGGTGCTGACGCGCTACCGTAACCACACTATCCCCCGGCCCGAGAAAGTGACTCTCAGGTGATTGGCTATGCAGAGCTGCATAGACGGAGCTTCGTCTGGGGAGGTGCTCCGTGCTCTGCGTCTCCTTTAATGCGGGCGCTTCACATCGAGGCACGCAGATGTCATAAGGGATGTCAGGTGTGGCACGTTCTCGAGATAGTTACTCTCCAGGGTCGCGTGTTCAGCTCCTATGGCGGGCCTGACGCTGACAGGCCTCTCTGCGTTTCTTGACTCCTTTCTCCGGCTGATAATATAACCCTTCACTCGCTTTATGAGTCCTGCATGAGCATAATTACACCTCCCCCATTCCCAGCCTCTCAAAAACCTGGCTGAGAAGACAAAGCTAATACCATTGGCCTGTATCAGCTCAAATGCAGCTGTACGACTGTATCATCTAGTGAACCTGGAGCCACAGGGCGTACAGGGGTCAAGGCAGGGGGAAGGATGAAAACCTTTCGCAGTTACAGTAAATGCCCATCTACCTTCGTAAGCAGGAATTAATGCATCAGTATTGTTGCTATTCATGCTAGAGCTATATATGCTAACGTCAGGCTAGTGAGTACTTCAGCTCACAGCCCCGGCTTTGCTCAGTCCCTCAATTATTAATGTTTCATTTCCCCATGCGGCATTTTGCGGAAAGGCAACCAAAAACAAAGGAAGGTCCCAAAGTAGGCTCTCATTTCATCGTCATGACAACAGCGGGTCGTGACCTACTGCACTTTTAGAATCGCTGCTACTAGGAAAGGAAAAAACTATGCGATTGCTTCTGAAAGTGCAAAAAAGAAAAGAAACCTGATTTGAAATTGTATTTTTTTCTTTTTAATCGTACAAAGTCAACAGCGAGCAGCACTTTGCCCTTTTCGGCCACTAATCCGCAAAGAGCAACACAACAAAATCTGCAACACAAATGCGAGTGCTAATGGCTCAGTGCCGACGCGCTCGCCTTCATGTTCGGAGCTTGTGCCGCATCGCCTCCTGGCTCGACGCCCACGTGCAGACCAGACCTCCGTGGAGAGCATGGCTCCTGTGGAGAGACACGAGTGGGAGGACTGACAGTGATGTCGGCATGCAGGAAAGGAGGATAGCTCTGTTCCACGGTGCTCAGCCTGTCTCCTTCCCAGACTGCTCCTGGGCTCACACAGAACCCAAACACCAAGCACATCTCACCCATTTACATCTGTGATACCAGCTAGTACAAGCACCAAGTGTAATGGACACGTTACATGGTTCTCATGGTCAGCGGTGATGAGTGCCTACTGAGAGCAGTCCGAGGGGGGAAAATCCACAAGCAGCTAACAGGGTGTTGGGCAGCAACAAGATGAGAGATGCGAATGAAGGCTATTCCATGTGGTATACCAACAGAAGGGCGACTGTGGCTAAAATCACAGATCATTTTAATGATGCTCGCGGGAATAATGTGTCACAACACATATTGTGTTGAGCCCTGTTGTGCATGAGGCTAGCGCAGCCGAAAGCCAGTCAAAGTAACCACACTGACCTGTCACAATCAAGGGTATAGCAAAGGTATAAGCAATAATTTGTCCCAATGATACATGTTCTTCAGAGTTCATTTCTGTACCTTAAAAGATATGTTTACCTACAGCTAGGGTACAATTAGCAGACTCTTGAGGGTACAAACCCAGTGACAAGTAATTGTACCCTTAAGGGTACAAATTGGTACTATAGAAAGCACCAACAATAGGCACACAAGCAGTGGAGCTGCACCTTGGATCAATGGAATAAGGCCACCCGGTCCGATGAAGCCTGTTTTCTGTTGCATCACATTGACGGCTGGGTACGTGTGGAACATCTGTAGGATGTGTCGGAACAAAGGGTGCTGACTTGTCCTCCTCCCACCTCTGCCAGCTGATCCCATCTGTCTTGCCGGGTGTGGGTGGGGCAGCCATGCTAGTGTGCGGCTGCTGTTTTGGAGGTTCCTCCGGCTCATCTCACACTTTTCCTGGCTATGTAGACCCACACTGCTTGCAATGCAGTAACTCATGCACCCAGAGAGGTCCCGTCATTAGATCTACATGTTCGGCAGGCTTCTTAGTATCAAGTCAGCATATAGTAACACATTCCACATTCTTCAAGGGCTCAAAGCCCTGCTTAAGTATGGAAGCCTTGAGGTCGAATCCCCCCGTGGACAGGTAAATGGTACTGGCTCAGACTGCGATTTGACCACAGCTGTCCGAATTCTTCCCGCCTGTAACGCTGGAAGTGAATGCGGGACAAAGCGGCCGCGTCTGACCGGCATCTCCCCGACGCCGCGCTGAAATATTTATTCGCCGCTCACGACCAGCGCCACTCGCCACGACACCGCGGCGCCTTCTCTACTCGACCGCTTTCAGGAGGAGAGCGGGAGCGGCAGATTGGGGCTGACAGCTGTCCCATTATGTCTGACTGCTGGCCCACTAATGACTCAAACGGCGCGGCTGCACGGCACTGCTCCGTTTCCCACTTGACGGGCGTGTCAGGGAGCGCGCGCGCGCGCGCGTGTGTGTGGGTGCGTGTGTGTGCGCGTGCAGCCTGGGGTCTCTGACTGACTCGCCTTTCCCATACTACAGCTACTGTTCCAGTTAATGCCTCGGATATTAGCTTTAGAATAAAGAGATTTTATTTCTCCCTTCGCCAGCTTCAGCTACAGATTATTACAATCCTGTGCACCTGAACATAATGCTTAATATTGTAGGTGGAACCTGTGACTTGGGGGCGGGACTTGGTCAAAAGAACAGCCGTGATTGGCCAATATTTAAACACAACAATCGGCGTATTAATGACGAGAAATTTAATGTATATAGTCAATTAAGGTCGTTTATGTTCTGGATAATCAATTGCTAACACTGATATATGCGTAAACATTTTAAAAATATTTGATTTATTGAAGGAATAAGTATAGAATTGGATTAATACATTAAACACGTTCAAAATGGAAGCCACAATTGTGCAACATTTTTGTGTCTCGTCAAATGGTTATAGACAGATCATTTCCACAAAACTCCATAGAAATGTTGGAGTTCAGGGGTACCAGAGCTAACCTGAGATAAAGCATTTTGTACTCATTCATTTTGCTTACCTAATAATTAGTCATTTACCATCCACTACCGGCAGGGTAATTAAGCAGCAATTTTCATGTAATTAAAAGACAATTTGATAAAGAGCCACATTAAAGCCCACTGGATCTTCTTTAACGAGACTTGAACAAATAAACACCAGCACTAAAGCTTCACGCTGTAGCTGTTCTGTTTTGGTGGTGCTAGATACCAAAACTAAATGCAGCGTGTTAAAATAGGTGACCGGCCCCTGATGGACCTAGGATGGGGCTCTGTTCATTTCAGTCCCGATGGTTCAATAGCTTCCTGGGTGATGAACTTAAAGTATTCACAGACTGAGGGTTTTATTGCCACACGTACAGCTGTCAGAGACCTTTAAACAGCCATTTGATCATCTCATTTGTCCCGTAAAGGGTCACCGTCAGCCTGTACCCTCCCCAAGGATCACAGGCAGGGGACATTCATTAAAATGGTGCCCTGAAAGATAGTAGTTGTATCTGAATATACATTTTTATGAAAATACTCATTACCGTTGGGCCAGTGGGACAGGGAAATATGTATCTTTATATTTACTCATGAAAATGCAGAGATAGAAGACTGCTCTGAGTACAGTCTGTTCAGGCACGACGACCATCTACCCTCTTGAGTATTTGATGCACCCTGTAATCTACGTCATTTAGATGTTTATACAATGTTCAAAGTCCAACGGTGAACAGGCTTTTCAGTTTATCCTCTTCAATCTTTTTCCTACGAGATGAAATGCTCTTACTATGCTGATCTACAGTTCCTTTGCATAGCTGCTGTCACCATTTAAAATCCTAATTAATTAAGTTAATTAAAGCACCAAAAAGCATATTTCTTAAGGACGTAGAGGCCCTGCCCCTTTACCCTTGAGCAAAGTAGGTCGTTGGAACGAGTCCAGTGAAATATGCAGTCAGATAAATGTGTGAGCGAGACGATGGTTTGGATTATATAAACATGACGTGATTACCGTGTTTGTGAAGGGCTGCTAATGTCCACCCTCTCTCTACAAATGTTAGCGAGGAGGAAGGAGAAGGAGGATAGGGGAAAAGTCTGGGTGATGCTGCAGACTTGGCAGATGAAAGTCGTGATCTCTGGAAGTGAGAAGTAGAAGAAGATGAAGAAAACATTTCTGTCCCCAGGCACCCAAGCAGCCTCAAACTCGGGCCTGATTGGAGATGCTGCAGACCAGTCCGCTGGAGTGACACCTGGAGGAAGGCAGCCCCCCTCCCCACGCAGCGGTGGTGGAGACACATAAATAAAATAGGTGCCAGTTTATTGAAATCCACGCTCATTTCAGAGTGCTGCAGAAACTGTAATGGGCTATTATAGGATTTGTGGTGGTTGGGGGGGGGGGGTGGTGGTGGTGGGAGGGGCACTGTTATCATGGAAGGTAAGCGTCTGCCTTCCGGAACCTGAGGATGCTGGCATGCTGCGAATGGCATCTGAAAGGGTTCCAGAAAGTGCCGCAAACTGGAGCAGACTGGAGCGGCAGGGAGGAGACAGACAGACGGGTCTGTGCTGAGCCATTTGGGGAGGCAGCAGGAAGACCAGGATCCACTCGTGACGGGCCTGTAATATGCCTGCCGAAGGGGCACCGGAAGGTGCTCAGAAATTATTCACTGGGCCCTAGTGCTGGTAGGGTTAGGGTCATTTCTTTTGAGGGTGTGCTTGTCAGCGTGTGTGTTCCTTGTGTGGGAGGGGCGGGGTGGGGGCAGATTTAATGAGATAAAGCGGAAATTTGATGACATGGATTCCTGCTTGTTGTGTGGCGCGAATGAGCTGCTGGGAAAAGCACACAGGCTTGGTGAGGGGCACTGTGCCACCCTGACCTGAGCTCTGGATGTCATCAGACACGCAAAGGCACCAATGGTGCTGCCCGAAGGAATGACAGCTATTCAGGGAGGGTGGGCCACAGATTTGGGTGTGGGACCAGTCGGGAATACATGTGTCCAGAAGAATTCCACACTTCCATGTGCATCAAAACCCAGCCGACACGGGGATCCATACAGCTTTCAGAGATAACGAGTGTGAGACTTCAGAACTGACAGCCTTAAATGCGGTTTTTCTCATCGCTAAAGGATTAATGCGTCCAAGCGTGCTTCTTCCTTAGGGGTGTCAGCGAAGTCCAATACCATGCATGCTGTTAGACAGCGTATTCCATAAAGGACGGAGGAAGTCAAGCTCTCCATTTGTAACCCGCTACATCTGCTCTCTGGTACGGCCGTACTGCCAGCAGGTGTGGAAGGGATACTGCATCACCCTCCTTCTGCTATAAATCCAAACTAATGTCAGGCGGAGGAGCAGCTCCTAAGTCTGAATTAGTGTGGAGGTATATGGGGCCAGGTGCCTGATAGGACAATGATAAACATGCACTTTCTGTGCTTGACAGAAATGTTTCAGTGTTTAAATGGGATCGCGTGGCTTATTTCTCTGCAAGCCGCACATTTGATCTATAGGGGATGGACTTAAGCTGAGTTTTCAAAGTGTGATGCATAAAGGAGGCTGTATCAGAGATGCCTGGGTTTGGATATAGGTCTGTGGAGGCACTGTGTTCCACAGCATGGCGGGAAAAACTATGGGGATGATTTAAGGCAAGTGGCGTTCCTGCCGAGCTTTAAATCTTCACTCATCTCACAGCAAACCTCCAGAAGGCTTCCTCCGAAAGCCGCCCTCTCGAAACAATGCAGGGCCCAGCTCCTTTTGAGCCAAACACTGTTTTTTCTTCGAGAGGTGGCAAGCTAGCTAACTCCTGACTAAGTCAAGAGCAGGGCGTGCTTTAAGCAGTGCTAAACTGTTCTTAAAACCACAGCGAAGGTGGGCAGAGCTACCCAATAGCCAAGCTTAACATTAAACATGCTCTCATAAGGGCTGAAGGCAACTTGTAAGCAGTGACTTAGCGGGAAAAAAGTGCTCTTAACAGCAGAAGAATGCAATGTTTACCTAACGGGCATAACAGGACTCACATGCAGCGCCTGATCAATAAAAACAAGCGGCACTGAAATGGATTCACGAGGCTCATTTAAAATTCCCTCACGCTGCAGCCTTTTTAAAATCGATAGCGGAAACTCCTGAATCAACAGGGATATTCTGGACAACCCATTTTTTTTTTTCAGTTTACAGCACCATGGGGCACTTATTACAACAGAGTTTCTGCTGCTGGGGCAACAAGGCATGAGATTAAGGAACTGAATTTGTGCCCAAAGTGTTTCCAGGTTCTAGCACTGGGTGGCTGTTATACCCTTGGGAAACAAGGTTAACCTGAACCGGGTCCGTCGAAACATCAAGTTGGGCAAATGGCAAAAGATTTACGGTAATCTATGACATGTGTAATTTGATTTGGGAAAAAAAACAGGAAAATTAAACTGATTAATCTCACTTTGGTGTAATAAAGTCCTCAGGTTATTTGTTACCTGCATTCTGTAGCTGCTAATGTCACAGCTGAGGCACAGTACTCTGCCAGACTGACCTTCAGGAAGGTGCACATGCTGAAACCGGGTCCTCATGGGTCTGCTTCTCAGCTGCCACAAATCCTCTCTGAGATCATGAGGCATTTGCCTTTCATGACAGTCACGCTCCACAGTAGAATGCAATATGCACAGATGTGTGCATTCTTGAATTGCGTCGCAAGTGTCACTGTGTTTAATGCAAGTTAAGAGAGCAGGCAGTCCTCTCTCCAGGCTCCTGGTATGCAGCCCTTATATACCGGACCTTATCCTGGGGACAAATATGTCAACAAAAGGTCACATCTTCATGCAATTGTCTGCTTGCATATGGACACCCTTCGGCTGTTCCTTCAAGGTCATTTCAAGGTTAGGCTGTCACAGAGGATAGCCATATTATCCCAGTGTTCACTCGACCTGCCTGGATCGGGAACTGTTTCCTGGGGGACACCAGCCTGAAATCAGGGCTGCCTCTCAACAAGGATATTTTTCAAGAAGTACCAGAAAGAAGTAGTGTGCTTTCTTCCTGAGCGGAGAGAAGCTGTGTAAACATATCAGTGTTGTGCAGGGTTATGCATGATGCATGGTGAAATGTGTTTATCCAAAGGTTTTGAAGTGTTTAGCAGGCTTGGCCTGCATGCCGTGTCAGCCTGACCTTGAATTCCCCACTGGCCAAGTGATAACTTACAGCGTAACTGGTAAACAGCTTAACCGACAGCATTTTGTCATGTGAATGTCTCTCTTCCTGTTACTCCTTCGTCATTTTTTTGTTGGTCATTCTGTCAAAACTTTTTAGAATCTTTTTTAGAATCTTTTTTTTTTATCATGAAAAAAATCACAGATGACAAATGGATAACAGAGGATCTTGTTTTTTTCTGTATGTCTCAGAGAAGTTAAGCGCTGCAGAGCTTGCGCTGTTATACTTTACTTCACCGCTAGATGGCGAGCTAGTTTTTCCTGTGCCTCCGTTCGGAACGGAACGTCAGGGCTTTACTTCTATTGTACCAGACGGGCCGCTGCTTTTTTGTAACGGTAAGACCTGTGTTTGAAGTTCTGGTGTTTTCAGTGCATGTCAGCTGTTCATCTGCGGGGTCAAACTGCAGCTTATAAAGCTACTAAGAAGAAATATAATTTTGATTGTTTTTTTCAGCAGCATTGACACTATGGTGGATTAGTTTGGCCAGTTCTTATGAATGATTCTCCTTGTCTGTGTTACTAGATGGGTGACTTATTAAGAAAATAGAGCCAGGAGTTTAAACGTGGGTGTGTTTATATATAATTATAGTCAGCAGGCTTTATGAATTTACCATCGACGGTCCCTTATCACTGAGAACTGATTTCAGAGCACTGAAGCCAGCCCTTAACTCTGGTTTCAAATCAGTTTGGAGGTGCTTTATGACTGAACTTGTTTATTCTTCTTCTGTGCTGTTTATAATGGATAGAAGGGCGGAATGCAGCTTGGAAATCATGTAATGTGTGCAAAGCTTCGCAGGAGCCACAATAGGCTATTCACACCCTTCAGCTGACAGCCCCATGACTGCCTCAGTGAATACACTTCTTAATGGCTTCATGACTGTACAGGTTCCGCTTGCGCTGTCACACACGCTCTCCCTCTGTGCATTTCCGCAGTGAGGATGGGGTTAGGTGTATCGACTGAGGACAGGGAGAGGTACAAGGCCGACATTGGGGCTCACCTTTACGCCGCCATGAAAGAAGCAGGGGGCCTGCCGGATGTGGGCATTGACCAGGCCCTGCTGGACAACGCTGACCTCCGACCACCGGTGGCGCTGCAGGTATTTAGGGTAGGGGTAAAAGATCAGTAGTGTTGGAGGACTTTTTAGTGGGTCTGTAATACTCCTGCATGACTTTATGTTTAACAGTCGTTATGATAAACCTTGAGATGGTTATGTAATACATGGTGAAATATTGTTGCAAAAGTTGTTTTGGTGGTTGTGTGAAGTGTGGTGAAATGTCGTTAATAGGCTTTGTTGAATAATGTGAGGTAATATACCACTGCAGGATTCCTTCAAGCAGCTCAGGAAGCATGTGGATGCCAGGGGTCCAGCTTACCTGAAGGAGCTGATGGCCAAGCTGGTCGTTTTCACTGAGGAGCCCCAGCTGATGGGCCTGCTGACCCTGGTGATCTCCATGGTGATGGAGACGGCCTACGCCTCCTCCCGCAGGTCCCCGCCGGGCATGCTGGTGAACGGGAAGGTGTCCGAACTGCGGGGCCTGATCGAGGAGTACCTGAAAAGGTGCCGGATGCACGAGTCTGAGGAGGCGGAGCTGCGGGAGGACACGCGGCGGCTGGAGGCGCAGCTGAGCTACCAGCTGACGCAGATCAAAGGCGCTATACTCAGCGAGGGCCCCGCCAGCTCCTGGGCGCTCAAGCACTGGGTCAACGGCGCCGTGCTCCACGCACAGATGCTGGTGCAGATGGCGCGGATGGACGGGCGCGGCAACCGCCCGGCTCGCGCCGCCCTGGCCGGGTACCGCGATGACCTGCGC
>JAODLC010000065.1:4432472-4445125 GCA_026781145.1 Hippopotamyrus pictus | reverse complement strand
GATCGAAAAATTAGTGAAAACTTTTTTTTTTTGCTGTTTGCTTTTTCGTTGCTTTGTTTGATTCGATTGAATCTCTGGCTCCTGCGGGGTCTGTTTAGAAGCCCTTGACGTGGCAGTACGCCTCCAGGGATGAGAAGAGAATATACAGGAGCCAGAGGCTGACGAAGAGGAGGGTGGTGAGCACTTTGGGAGTCCGCGGGCCGCCCAGCTCGCCGCCGATCTCGGGCCGCCGGCGGTACATGAGCACGCCGACGCAGATGAACGCGAAGATGGTGAAAAGGGTGACGGAGAAGGCCAGGCTGCCCGGATCCACCATGAAGCTCCGGCCGTGGCTGCCGTGGTAGATGGCGGCGATGGACCAGGCCACGCCGATGCCCAGGAACACGTTGACCGCGTTGCTGCCGGTCACGTTGCCGATGGAGGCGTCAGCGTACTGGTCTTGGATGGCGGCCACTTTGCTGGCGAAGGTGTCTGGGGGGGAGCGGGACAGATGAGAGGACATGCGGATAACATGACAGACGTCGATTAATGACATCTCCGGTGACAGCGGCACGTGGATCCGGCCACTCGTCGCTGTCATCGCTGAGGTTCTGTGAGTGTCATTAGTGGCTCAGTAGAACCAGATATTGACCCGGACTTTTTAAAGATGCCATTATAACCGTCTTGAGGTTTTCATTAATATGGGATAGTGGGAAAATGCTTATTAAAATGATTGATTTTACAGGCAAAAGAGAAGAGGGTCAAGAAAAAGGTTTTAAGCGAGTGTGCATGTGGACGCCAGGCACATGTCTATCTAGGCGACTGCAGTGTCTCTGTTGGGGGGGGGAGGGTTACCAGGGGAGAAACCTGGATGAGCCAGTGGAATGTGGTGGTGCGGAGGACTAGGGGTGAAACACACAACAGACGATTTTGTGTGGGTCTTTGTGGTGCAGCCAAGCCCTGATGGGAAAGAGGGTCCGTGACTGTAATTCCGGACAGGGGCCCCGCTACGCGCCCCCCTGCTGGTCAGAGCTGAGAACGAACCACCGAAATGCTGAGTCAGACTGCCACCTGGGTGTGCCACTTCAGCCAAGTTCAGATAAGCAGGCACTTTTATAACAGGGATGTTTAAAACAGCATGGCCCTTCTTGGGACTTAAACAGGATGGGCCCACAACGATAGTACCTGTTGCCCCCCCTGAGGTCACCTAAGAGGCAGGAAACAGGAGGTCTGTAAAATGGCCCAGCTGCCAAGCTCTGCTGTCTGCTCAATATGTAAATGTACCGTGTACAAATACTGCTGCCTGCCTGTTCAAGCACAATAAAAATAAAACCATTAGCCTGTTCAGAGACTGTCCATTGATTGGGGATTACAGTGTAGATGCAATTTTATGGAGGAAATTAGCTGGAGGGAATTCTTGGACATTTCAGATGCAGCACCAAGGACTTGTGAGACCCGGGGTCTGGGAGCCAGTGGGCAGTCGCTTCTAATTTGGTCACATGAGGAAGGAGCTTAAATTTCCCAGCGCTGTGCTGCCTGGCGCTGTGCCAAGGTGAAGCGACACCAGGAAGGGCTGCCGCTTGCCGATGTGTCCTGTGCAGAGCTGCTTTAACAGCTGCACGTCTGCGTAGATCGAGTTTCAGGCGAGTTCTGGCGCATCCAATCCAAGCAGCGGCCAGAATGATTGAGAAAAAAAAATACAATACGACAAACCCCGCACCTTGCAGCAGGACCTTATGGGACGCCAGCACCCCCTGCTGGCCATCCAAGTGCCAGCAGTATCACTTCTTCTTCTGAAGTCAGTCAGTGCAAGCTAACAACCCCCCCCCCCCCACCTTCTTGCTTGTGAAGTCCTGCCATCCTGAGACAGCACTTCAAACCAAAGCCAAATTGTGGTCCCTCTGAGAGAACCAATAATACATACATGCACAATGACAGAGACACATGTTCCGTTTTTTGGTAGAAGCCACAATCATGTGCTGCCACCAACTCCCCTCGCCTGCTGCCAAACTTTCCCTTTAAATTCAGTCCACCCTGTTCCCCTCGCCTGCTGCCAAACTTCCCCTTTAAATTCAGTCCACCCTGTTCCCCTCGCCTGCTGCCAAACTTCCCCTTTAAATTCAGTCCACACTGTTCCCTTACCCACAGCTGAACTTCCCCTTTAAATTCAGTCCACCCTGTTTCATGTAACGGCCCGCTGTCATCCCAGCGTCCCCCGATTGGTGCTGGCCTGTTACTTGAGCATCTTACTGAAACTCCCATGGTGCCCTCTGGCACAGAAGACGACTCCTTCTGTCTCTGTTCCAGGTTTTCCTCTCCGCAGCCCATCACTAAAACCGGAAGAGGCGAGAGAGAGCATCCCTCCTCACGTGCTGTTGGGCACGGCTGCACCAACACCCCCTCTGTCCTGTGCTGCTCAGGCTCCAGCATTCACAGCCATTCAGCTCCTCCAGCTGAGTCTTCAGAGCTTCTCACAACCGCCGAGGTTTGCGCTGAGCTACAGGGGGCGGCTGAGGACCCTTGCAGGAATTTCAGAAGTAAATGCATCTAGACATACTCTAAAGCAGGAATGGAGCGCCTTTGACATCCACCTGCAGCTGTTCCATCATGACGGTGCTGGCCTGCTTCGGCGATCCAAAGACTGCTTCTGTCGTGCCTGACTAAGCTGAGGAACGTCGGGGGTTTGTCAGGAGCGCTAAACAGCACTTTGTTACTCCACCCCCTGCTCCTGCTGACCCTCTGATTGATCCTGGCCTGGGCCTTTCCCTGTAATTCACCTCTGTCTGTCCTCTCCCCCCCCCCACCTGCGGTCTCACCCCCTTAAGGGGCTGAGTGCCAGAACATAATTAGCACCTTCTCCTGGGCCAGTGGGATGTCTGTCGGTTAGGGATCCCAACTTGTGACCCAAAGATTGCATGTTTACATTATAGAAGAAATTCTACTATTGCAATTATGTTTTTCAAAATGAGTAGTTCTGGTCTACAGCTTTAGTGAAATATCCAGCTAATTTATTATTATTATGATTATTAAAGCAGATATTTGTTACTATGGCTATATGGTATGCCAGACTTGAAGGAGACAGTGGAATGGATGGATTCTTCTTCCATTGTGGTTTTGGACCTTGGAGCTTCTACTGTAATTAGTTCCTTCTTTGCTTTTGAAACAGAGAAGGTGGAAATAAGACTTGTAATAGCCATATTTATTATAAAAGGCTCACTTTTGTTCGGTGCTTCCGACAGCCTGCCAAAACAAAGTAAACTGAGATTCAGAGCATAATTTTAGGTGAGACACTGTACCAACTGGTCTAACTGGGATAGTTGGGGGAGGCAGCTGCTCTGCACCCAGAAGCTAACAGGCAGAAGTCTGGCTCAGTCCTGCTATTTCATTCCATTTATTCTCTATTTATTTTCACTTTTACTGTACATGTGTTATGGCCAGACAAGAGTACCCACTCTTAATTTAATTACAACATTATCGTGCCCCAACAAGCTAACTGACCTGTTAATTAAGTTTTTCGTGTGCAATCTGGAAAAAAAATGCAGCGTGTTTATAGAAAGCTTTTTTTAAACTCGCTCCTTAAAACTGAGAACCCTTGCGATTGTTATAAAATTGCCAGGATGGCCTTCTTCAGGCCCTCCTGGCACACGGCACAGAATTACACCCGGGTAATTATTTTTTTTGGGGGGGGGCAAAGTGGGGGTGGGGGCTGCGGGAGTAACAGCCGACGCTCGCTTCGCTAACCATAACAAACGATGCTAAATCTGAGGCTTGGCGAATGACTGGACTCATATTCACCCCTGAGCAATCACCCCCGAACAGGAGGTGCAGGCACTCAAACAGAATCTGCCGCCCACACAGACCAAATTCATTTTCCACAGCTGCGTGATGAAGGCTGTCGCATCTATGTACCGAGCAATTGATCACACTCATGGAATTGCGTTGGGGAACAAGGCATCGCTAATGGATTCACGCCCAAATTATACATGGATTGAGTAGGTGTAGGGTGGCATGTTATGGCGGCACTGCGGTGGATAAAAGCACATGAAATCCAGATTTGGCTCTATGTACAACTTCTTTGGTCTGAGTCTTAAATTGAGCTGCCATCAGTTTTTAAGCAAACATTGCTTTTTGCAACAGAAAAACGTTGAGTGCCATAGGACAGGAGTGGCTCTCGAAGTACATTAAATAATGCTAAAAAATATCTGGAAATAACTACTGATGTTCCTTGACTTACGATGGGGTTATGTTCCAGTGAACCCAACCTAAACTGAAGACATCCCAAGTCTAATTTGAATGTGGTGTGATATGAAGTATTTGGGTGTTCAGTAGACACGATGGGCTGGGGAAAATCTGGTTACAGAAAAAAACAAGTAGGATATGTTGCTAAACACTGTATGAGATATTTACAGCCGAGATCGCTACAGAGACTGGAAGCGTGGCTGCGTGGATGTTACCGTCACCCGGCATCGGTAGACAGTATCGTCTGGCATATCACTACCTCAGGAACAGATCAAAATTCAAAGTTTGATGGCTACTAAATGTGCATCACTATCGCACCATCATAAAGTTGAAATATTGTTAGTTCACAAAGCATCTGTAGAAAGGAAATGAGTTAATGGGCTTATCAGAACTGTCTCTGAGACAGAGAGCGATACTATGATTACACAGTGGGATTATGGGACATCTAAAAGAGATGGTTTGACACTCTATGAATAGTGTGATTATGACAGGCCTATGGGACATGGAACTTTAACCCATAATGGATTTTTTGAAGTTTTGTTAAAAATGGAAATTATTGACAACAGTATGGCTGGTGTGATGTCATGGGAGGGAGTATGGCTGGTGTGATGTCATGGGAGGGAGTTTGACTGGTGTGATGTCATGGGAGGGAGTTTGGCTGGTGTGATGTCATGGGAGGGAGTATGGCTCGTGTGATGTCATGGGAGGGAGTTTGGCTGGTGTGATGTCATGGGAGGGAGTATGGCTGGTGTGATGTCATGGGAGGGAGTTTGGCTGGTGTGATGTCATGGGAGGGAGTTTGGGAGTCTTACCAGGTACAGAGGTCCCAAGAGCAACAAACACCACAGCGGTGACAGAGTCCTTCAGCCCGATGGTGCAGCCAAAGTGGGAGGCCAGGTCTCCGATGACGGCAGTGAGCACACCGATCATGATGATGGAGACCACAAAGCAAGCCCAGCCATTCCAGTACTCTGTGGGTGGCACGAAGGCAAACAGAACCTTCCAGAAGACTGTCAGGAAGTGCATGACGTAGTCAAAGCAGGAGGGCAGCTTTTCTTCGCCGCAGTCTTCGTCGTCGTCGTCCTCCCCTGCAAGGCGGAGATGAGAGGAGACCATCACTGAGGTCTGTAATAACACCTTGTACTAAAACACAGCAACGCTCTCACCAGCTTTCAGTGGTTATTTGCTGACCCCCAACCCCCTGTAACATTGCATTTCCTTCCCTGTGAGGCAGATAAAAGCACAACCTAGAAATTAATGCCTGTTCCTATCTCACATTTTTTGAAGCCTTTTCTCTCCTGAATGTCATGACAGTTCCATAAGAGACAGCAGTGTTACTTCTGAAAAGGTTGCACACCCTCGAAATCCCATTACCGTCTCCCTGTATCTTCTTCACTCTCTTTTGAGGGCAACGTGACTCTCGAGAGGCACACACTAAGCACACAGAAGCATCGGAGAGCCAGAAACAGAAGATACAAACCAAAAAGATCCTGCGGATTTACCAAAGTGGCCATTTCTGTGCAAACAATGGCCACATCCTTCTTGTACTGCTGTCTCCTTCCAATTCGCTAATTGTCAGCTGCATAAGGCTGAGTTTGTGATCGAGCAAAGAATGAACAAACATGACTAGTTCCTTTGTTTTTTATTTTTGGGTGATGCTGCTTTCTGAAACTCTGACCATCTCCAGGTGAAGGCACAAAGCGTGCATGGGTCAGGAAGAAAGGGAAGCACACGGCTGCAAGGCAGGGGGGCAGGGGGGGGACAGGTGATAAGGACATTTCCCTTCACTTTGGATTGCCAGTGATCATATAGGTTCTGCTTCTTCTCTTATCCTGAGCCTGATGCCCATAACCTGTCGTTTTGTCTCTCTTTGAGGAAAACCAAAAATTTAACTTTTGTTTACGTCTTCTTGCACAATTTTGTTAAAAGCATCTCAACTCTCATCCCTGCTCTTTCCTCCATTCCATATCACAGGCTTGTGTCAACTGCTCAGATCCCGTCTTACAGTTGATGGCCAAATGCACTTAGCTGATCTCGATGTGCATGATGAAAGATCAGTACTGAGGGCATACTGAACTAATTCAGTGAAATTCTTGGATAGTGGTTCCTTTATGATACTGGTACTGTGGACTTCATTCAGCCAGTAGCAACATCAAGCTGTTGCATGCAACAAGCGGAGGTGGGTAGTTCAGGTCCAGTGAGTAAAAGTCCAGACCAAGATTTTGCTTCAACCAACCAGCTGAGTACTCTGTGACTGTGACTTTTTATACTCAACTGGTTGGTTGAAACAAAATCCTGGACTTTTACCCTGTGGACCTGAATTACCCACCTCTGTTGAAGTGTAACTGTGAAGACATCGCACATAATGCTCTAACAGATAAGAAACTCAGCACATCAAAGTTAACATGCGATATCAGCCTAGGTGTGAAAATGAAGTCAAACTGTATTCAGGTAACAATAAATGCAGTACCGTCAGGAAGCCGTAAATATTGGGTGGGAAGCTAGTGGAGCACAGAAGGCATAATAATTTTATGGTAGCATGCTTTTCCAAAAGTGATTACTGCCTCCTACTGGTGAGGAGGTCACAGATATAGTGATATATGGATTCCAGTGGCAGAGCTTTGTGTGTAAGAGTTCAAGGACAGTGGTGTTGATAAAGAACCTGAAGTCCATTAACAGGATCTTGGCATACGTGCCAGAAGAATCCAGATATCGAAGGATGCAGTGAAGACCCATGTCTACCAAACTGTTAGCAGTCTATGATAAGACAAGAGACGATCCCTGACAGGTTGGATAGTGGACAGAGAGTAAAGGATTCAAATGCAATTGGTCTGCAGTCGCTGAGACAGGTTATTTTGTCCTTGAAACCAGAACAATGGTGGTTGATTGGAAACAGGTGAGGGTACCACACTGGTCCAGAGATTAATTCAATATATCTGTGGAAAATGGGGCTGATGAGTGTTGTATTGTTTTTTTCCGTACGGACCTGCCAAAAAGGAATGAAGCTGAACAAGGGGGAATGAGACAGAAGCAGGCTGCAATCATGAAGCACAGATTTGGCTGCAAGATGGGGACACAGCAAAGGAATAAAAGCGGCGTTGGGTTATTCTCCAGTTGTTGGAATCGACTGGCCCACTGCTCCTGTGTGAGGGGGATCATACACCCCAGCGAGAACGAGAGAAGGAAATTCCCCGGGAGAGTGAAATGGTTTTCAAGGAATGTCTGACAGCTGGAGGTTAATGGGACATTCTTTCGATAGAAGTGAGATATCCAAAAAAACCTTCTTGCTTTCTTCTCCGGTTCAGGGTCATGGTGGGTGGCTCCACTGATGAATCAGGGACAGGGGCGTCCGGCCAGTTTGCAGTGGAATAAAATGGTGAAGAACCCTTTGTTTGCCCTACAGAGTGATTGTTGTTTGTCCAAACCGAAGGAAGCTCCCTGGCACGCAGACTTTTCCTGACAGATGCTGATTTAATTCCAAAACAAGTTAGTTATCCATCAGGACTTCTGGCTTATCTACAGTGAAAATCCTCCAACACATCCGAGTCAACAGAACCACATGCATCAGTGATGACAACACTGTGGCAGACCCCACTGTCACCATCTCCAAACAACGAAGGACTGCATAGCTAAAGAATTTGCAAAAAACAAGAGTTTTTAAAGATAATCAAAGGGCTGCTGCTTGTCCTGCCTCCACCAATCATCTAGCACCATCAAACACAGGAAGTGACCTCATGTATATCCCAGGTGTCCATACACTGGTGGATTCAGCTAGTAGAAATTTAGTTCCACCCGCAAGCAGCACTGATACATCCAGAGCCAACCTCACAGTCATTTATCACAATAGGGTTATGATGACTAGAAAGAGGAACACAAGGAAACGTTCATTGACGGCATCATTTGGACAATGAGTGAACACACCAGGTGTTTCATTTACAAAAGCAGTCACAAATAGTGAACAAAACCTGGACAGCTCAATCAGCCTTGCTTAGGGGCATAAAAATACAAACAGCTAGAATGTTTGGCAACCAGTCAACTATAAGCTCACCAACCAATCAGCTATGACAAAGTCTGGAAAGTCTCTCCTCCATATCTGGGGCTCAGGCCTGCGCGGAGGTTGTTGCACTGAAATGGCACGACCACGCCGAGCAGGCACAGGCCTGAAAGCGGACGGGCCGGGCTCACATCTCCCTGGCTTGCCAGTCCAGCTCACTGAAGTGTTAGTCACAGACTGCTGGCTGGCAAAAAGAGAAACCCAGGTATCGGAGCTAGATACCAGAGCAGCAATGAGATAGCTTAGCCAATTACCCTGCTTAATGAGAACAATATTACAATCATCTTACCTCCTCCCCAGTCAGAGCCTGCTGAGCCCAAAGACAATGCTAGTACATTCCGGAATAAATGTAGGCCTGCCTTAAGGTCTGCCTCGGGGCCCACGAAGGCACAGACTGGGTGAGGAAGACAGGCGAATAAGGGAAACCTGTATCATTCTATCCCTTCATTCTCATCAAATGAATACTGAGACAGTGGCTCGTGTAACGGTGCTTTGTGTGGGGGGGGGGGGCAGCAATTAAAAAATGTATCCGACAGACAAGCAAAGCGACTGAGCTCCACCCGAGGCGAGCAGGAGGCCGGCCCTGCCCTTCTTCCCGTCCTTTCATTTCCTCATGCTACCTCGTGCCGGAGACCTCTTCTGGTCCTCAGAGGTCCGCTACAGAGAAACTCCTACGGAAAAGGCGACAATGAAGCCGATCGATTCAGCTTTACCACTTGTTTACTGTCCCAGCCTCAGATTATTTGATGGCCCTCTAGGCAAATCTGCTGTGGTTCGGAAAAAAAAAACAATTAAACATCGGGTGGAAAGTACTGGGTATTTCTCATGGTGTCTGTCTCGCTGGCCGGCTATGGAAGTTAGTCAACGATGGGGCACGGACTGATTAATAATCCGTGGTAGTGACCCCTGGATCTCCCACCTGGAGGCGCTGCTTGGTAGGCCTCCTAGATGGTAGGCCTCCAGTTTCCAAAAACTCTTCCTCAATTTAAAAAGATGATGCCTGAATGGGAGAGTGTCACAAAAACAGAGAGAAAAAAAAACAAATCCATAACTTTAAGGTTTTTCCAAACATATTTCATATGCCCACTAGAGAATATAAATTTCTCCTTTGTAGGTGAGGCGGAATATAAAAAGGATGGTTTATACTAACTCTAGATGGTTCTTACCTGCCAGAATCCGGCCCCCACACCCTCTCTGTAATTACAGCTGCCCACTGCCTTTATTCCTATCACAATTATACACCTGCATCTCCATTAGGGTCAGACGCACACGCAGAATGCAATACTAACGAAGGGACGGGACTCGCAACCAGACGGGTCACGTACTGCGCTGCTGCATCGCTGCTTAGAATGCTACTGTAGCTGCGTAAACGTTTTTTTTTAATATAAAAAAAAGTCACCTTGACTATGGGACCGATTGAAAAATAAGTAAATAAATTCAGTCTGCGCCTCAAGCCATTAGCCTCAAGGGCGGCAGCGAGCAACTGTAAAATTTTGTGGCTGTCGCTGACAATGCAGAGAATTGCAACAAATTTACTGGGCAACACAGGCTGCACTTCTGGGGTGTGACAGTTCATCAGGCCTGCGGAAAATTAAACTGAATTACGACAAATGACTAACAGGCCGTTAAAGCTGTGACAGGAGAGAGAGGAGAGACCACAATTCTGAATAGCAGGTAGTTCCGGCTCTTTAAATTTCACAGCTGCGTGGGTGTGAGTGGAATTCTGGGGGACGGAGTCCCTGCAGGGCAGTGGCCATTTCCCCAGCACTCGCAATGTTCTGCCAGAATATTCCATCTAAGACTCCCCACCTCTTCTCCAGATAAAGACAACAGCAAAAGACCTTGACCTCAATCGAATATCCTAAAATTAAATGATTGTTAAAACAGAGCCAAGTTACCCTAAAAACACAATATCTTATAGTAAAGTATTGAAATCTGGGACAAGATTGAAACACATGAAGGAATCAGGTCAAAATCCTCATTATTATCATCTTTTCAGTATCATCTTTATAGTACAGCCCCCCCCCAGAGGAAATTATAATTCCAGTTGCAGGGTGACACCATTGTTACTGTGATATTTTATAGTAATACTATCTGACAAGAGGCACGCTATAGCTCATTATTTCATCCAAGGAGCTCAGAAAGGCAGCCCGCTGATTCCCACACAACGTTTATCTCTCCACGGAGCGAAAAAGTGGGCCGGATGCCAGTGGAAGGACCGGCAGACCGGAGCAGCGGCCGCTGCGTGCTTTTCCGAGAGTGAAGCGCATTGTGACTGTCCGCTGTCTGAAACGGCAGAGGGAGGCTTTGAGGACCTCCGGCACAGATAGAAGGAGGTTATTTTTAAATGAGTTTGTGCGCCTGGGGAACGAGGCCTTTGCAGCAGAGAGACAGAGAGCCTCTGTACGCTGTGTACTGTATATACACACATTTTTTGACAGGTAGAATGAATAGGTTGCTACCTATCCCAGGAAACACAGGGTGTGAGGCGGGGGGGCGGGACACCGCCGTCTGTCACAGGGCAGACAGACAACAGGGGCACTTTATCATAGCAACAATCCACCAGAACAACCCAAAGGAACACACACACACACACACACACACACACACACAAACACACACATACACACACAGCCAGGGCATGACCTAACGAAACAAATGACCCAATCCAAGAATTACCTACATGCTTCATTTTACCTCAGATCTCAGTTCTCTGAACAATCTGAGTTTCGTCATAAACGTGTCTATTGTTTACTCACATTTTATACCCTGAATAACCCAATTCCTTTCTATGAAGGCAGCAAAAGCCTCCAAAGTCCTTTTTTGTGTGTATAACAATAGCTGGTATATGAACCACTAACAACATACATAGGAGGAGACTATTCAGCCACACCATGTCTCCTAATTTAAACACAGCCCTTTGGTCCATACATAAGTCAACTTTCAGGGCCGGTCACATGGTCATAATATGTGCAATGTTGTCTCGGGGCAAAGGTCAATCCTACAGCAAAATGCCAGTTGTCAGACTATGGTAAGCAGGCAGGAAGTAAAACAAACACATCAGTGTTATTTTGTCAGACAATATTATCATAATGAATTAATTATAGGGAGGCTCATGTGTGTTTTCATAATAAAAATAAGCCTGAACACGGCTTCTCAGCAGTTTAATTGTGTTTAATCAGAGGAAAGCTGTCATCGCCAGGCCAGTGACAGTCCAGGCGTGCAGTTGTTTGAAATGCAAACAAGCGTCACACCGTGATTTCGGGGGCTTACAGACACGCTCGGCATTCCAGAAAGCCGTACATTTTCAAAATGAGTTGGTCACACTTCTTAAACCCTGACACAGGCTCTGCTGCACAAACAGACCGGCTGTAAGTGACTCACAACGTAAATTAGTCAAGGGCAACTGAAGGTCGTTTCTTTACAAATTTAAGCTGTGTGTCTTAAATCGCACAGGATGCCACAAGGCACTGACTTACACACTCAGATGGGCTCGGCAGAAAACAACAAAAATAACAAAAGGAAAGAAAAACAAAGAATGGACAAGCAGACACACAAAAAAAAACATTTTAAAAAAGAAAAAGAAAATTTTTACTTGCTGGCTTATGTGTTCACAGATGTACAAAGACAACATTCCCATATTAGAGTGAGAATTGAAGAACAAATTAAAAAATGAAATGGTAAAAACATGAATTATATTCAGTTGTTTGATTGAACCCTTTAATATAATGCAACTAACGTTTTTCTGTGTTGTTGGCCCGGATGGCTGATGGTGACTATCTCCCTGCCTGATGCATACGTTACCATGACGCCCACACTGAGGAGTCAGCAGGTGACTTCACAGCTGATGCCTGCGTGTGCGAGAACTGTCTCTGAGGAATCCTACCGGCACCCGAACAGAACTCGGGAGAGTGAAGCGGTGGAAAGGGGTGACACCTGGGTAATCGCTCTCATCTCCCGTTCACCCGTCGACCGCAATAGATCGAACAGCAAGGAGCGGGCGACGTGGGGAACACGCCAGGCCGAGACAGAACACAGCCGACGGCGTGTAAACGGACCCCCGCCATTCCTGGGAGATTGGGGCATCTCCTTTAAATATATTTAAAAAATTCAAAGTCACGACAGGGCACCCGGTAAGATAACACCACGGCATGGAGAAAAAGAGGGGCTTCCTTACACGCCCGTCGGTCAGTGTGTGCCCAGGGGGGTACCCGGAATGCCAGGTAACCCCCAATTACTCCCCTCTTCTGTCCCGACCTGAAGCTGTAAGTGAGCGACCTACTGATGTCCAGCACAGTGAGAATCGCTCCCACTCCCTCTGGGTGAAACTCCAGGTTCCCACTGGGTCTGCCCACTGCAAGGCCACCTCACAGTGATTGGG
>JAODLC010000065.1:4409253-4432460 GCA_026781145.1 Hippopotamyrus pictus | reverse complement strand
TTGGGAACACTGGGCAGGGTGGTACGCCATTAAGGGGGGGGGGGGGGTGAATCGGACCTGCTCCCCACCATCAGTACATGAGCAGAATTCCATACATGCTGATATAAATCTTATTCATTCTCATCGTTTTCACAGCGCACAGGCGGGAAGGGGGGGGAAGGGTTGGAGGTGGGTATGTGGCAGCTGACAACAACCGTAACCTAAAAAAAAACGAACTGTGAAAAATGTTGGTGTGCTGTCCCTGTCCCAGACTCCCTGTGTTATTGCTGCAGTCAGCAGGATCTGAAGAGCAAAAATAAGATTGGGGCCTGGAGGCCTCATGAACATTCCCGGCACCCTTCTTCACGGATCACTGTGTACCCCAAGCAGCACTGCACTGTTAGGGGTGGGGGGGCTCATCTCTCTCTGCGGGGGAGGGCAGTCACCTGGGGGATCCCTGAACATCAGAAAACGTGAATTAAAATGTGAATTACTTCAGTCATGAACCAGCGTGACTGAAATCACTACGCTCTTGTGGAGCACGTTAGCTGTATAGTATATTACGAACATCACGTGAAGCAGCTGTTGTGTGCTAAGGGTATAATTATGTCGGCCCTTTCATTGTAGGAACACATGAACATAATGAATATTTAAATGCCCACAACCTTCCCAGAATCCTCTAGTCTCTGTGTGACCTGAACATTTCACTGGGCTAAATTAGTGTATAGAACAATGTATCAAGCCTTTGAAGTATTAAAAGGTATGCACAGACAGACACCCCCTAAGACGTACATGCAGAAACACACTCACACCTATCCATGTATACTTGAATGCACACTCTCTAATATAACCTCTTCCTTTATCCAGTTTTAATTTAAACCCTGGAGATTGATAAGGGGGGGTGCCTTTTTTTCCATGCTGCTTTCCAGGCAACTCTTGTAGATTCTGAAAAGAAATAAGCTTCCACCCCCCCCCTCGCCAAAACCTGACACCATCAGAGGAAACCTCAAACAGGCCATATTTCTCTTATGCTGGCCAGCCCCCACCTGCCCACAAACAGACCTGTGTGAAGCTTCTGGTGGCCAATCCTGCGCCGTCCTGCCAACCCTGACCACAGAGTGCAGTGCAGGAGGAGTCAGAGCAGCAAGGCTGGCCGGGATCCCGCTGTTCGTGTTAATTGGAGGGAGAGCAGCAGGCTTCTCGGGTGAGTCTGCAGCCCTGAGCCGTTAGCTGTCTCTCCCACAATTCTCACATCTCCAGGCCGCCTTGCCAAAGGAAGATCAAGGACAGCGTCCAGCTCTGGGCTAAGAAAAAAGCGGCTATGAAGACTGCAATTTCCGAAGGCGACAACGTCTCACGCAGAGTCTGAAATTTAACCAAAGACACGAGGCAAGACCTCCTTCATACTAGGCATGTTCAGGTGGACAAAACCAACCCTGCTTTGCTTGCAGATAAAAATTGAATGAAATTTGATTGGCTGAGCTGTCACTTCTGTGTCAGGAGAAAGTAACATGATAGAGTTTTTTATTAAGCTGTGTTTCATCAGGAAGTTAGAAGCTTCAAATTCCACAGGGTGGGATTATTGTGGACTGTCAATGAATACTTCATCTGCTACTCAATGGTCAGTTCAACGGGATCTCTTATCATTGGGTAGCTGAGTGGGATCTCATTGGGTTAAATGAGGCAGTGACTGACAGCGCACTATAAACCCTACCCATTGCATGTCAACAGCTTCATTTCTCTCATCAGTAGACTCTGCTGTTCCCCAATGAAGATCATTTTGTGGAATATCATCACCTTTCCTCAATAAACTGTCCAGCAAGGTTTTTTCTGGGAACTGATTATCTGCATAATCAAGACTCAATGGAAAATGATAAGGCAGACACACGCTGCATGCTGACTGGAAATCCACGGAAAAAAGCAGGTTATCTGTCTTTGTTTGCAGTTAGAGAAAGTGTTGAAGACCACACGGGACTGCATCTCTCAATATGATATAGGGACAGTGAAGTTTATCAGGTGTAACGCTCTGAGTCACCTAACTGCACTTTGAAAAAGCCATATTTAGAGAAGATCGTGGACAAGCATGTGAGTCATCGGCCCCTATAAGAGGCAAACAAACGCAAATTAACTTCACTGCCCACTAAGCTGAGAGTAGGAACGGTCAGCAGATCCAGCGCGTCTGATTCATCCCAGCGTTTTCTAGGGCGCTAATGTGCTTAATGAACACCGTTCATTATTTTCGAAACTCTCTCCTTTTTAAGTACACCTGTCACCCCCCCCCTCCCCCACTCACAAACGCTGCAGCTTTTCATATATTCCCTATGCTTCAAAAAAACAATTATTTTACCATCTGGAGAGAAAAAAAATATATAAGGAAAGCAGAGATACTGGGATGGAGGAGAAGCCAGAGTCAATTATTCATGACTCAGTGTGAATTTTAAGCAGCCGCACATCCAGGAGCCGGCAATGTGGCTGTAAGAAATGGCGGCATTTTCACAGGCCGACGGTGACAAGGGGGCTCTCCTGAAATGTACTTCTGTGCGCTGGTTGCTTTTTAGTCACATGTCTGTAAGACCACTTCAGAAACTGGGCTTCGCCAGAAAATATTACAGGTTCTGGTCCACCAAACACCCTGGCGGAAAAAAAAAACATTGGGGGGCTACCCAAAGGCCGAAGGGAGTCACTCATAACTCGTATTTGCCCATGTTGGAATTAAACGTTGGGAGAACGATCATCACAGTTAATGACTCTTCCTTTCTCCATTGACCCAATAAGAACACCCATCATCTGAGTTAGAACGTCCAACTGATTATGGTCCTGCCGCTTTATTGGCCGGCTGGGGGGAGCCGGAAGGTCAGGAAGGGTTCAGCCTCGCCGTCGGGAGGGAGGCTCGTTATTCTGCTTTGTTGATGCAAACTGGAGGTGGGGAGCGACGCTGGAGGCATTTCGCTAGAAATAATCAAAAATATTTCATGGCACATTGAGCCAGAAGTACATTTTTCCCTGATGACTGAAATACTCCCAAATTTAAAGAGTGTCGAGGTGATGACGGGCATCCCTTCCCTTTGTGACTTGGAACATGCTCTCATATCCTGTCCCTCTTTGTTAACACTGCTGGCTCAGCTCAAGTGGAACCAAAGGACGCCTCGTGCAATGACATGTTGAAATGTGTCTTTGGAGCCTTTGAGGGAGTGCCCATCACACACAGAACCCACACGGAGGGTGTCACACGGAAACCCAGTGACTCCCTTATCTGCCTGTGGATTGCAGAATGAGGGTGTAAGCTTTTTCTCCACTTCGGTAAAGAAAAACAATTTAGGGCACAGACATGGCAGGTGGGAAACAATCTTATGAACAAGGCTTTTACTAAGGCCCCGTTAGGCGCGCTAGAAAAAAATGCAAAATACAGGACAAAAATGTATCAACTATCAACACTCACCAGATGAAATTCCTCGGGCCATTAGAGGTCTTGCAGGTCACAGGACATGACACATTGTAGGTCACAGACTTACCATAAGTTCTAATGCAGACCCCCAAACAAAAGGATGTTTTGCACCTGGGAATTCACAATCCATGCGGTACCACTAGAGGGCGCTTAATACAATAGAGTGGTATTGCAAGTGCAGTTCCAGCAAATGCTACAAGAAGGTATATCAGTTTGACCTCAACGCTGTCCACTGGCCCCAGGAAAGAATACTCACCGGCACTGACAGTGATGGCCTCGATGAACTGGTCCCTCCAGCTGTTTGTCCCCACTAGCAAGGCCAGGTTTGTCTTTTTGATCAGCTTATCCACAGTGTTCTGCAAGAGAACACCACCATTTTACTGTCCTGGACGGAGCTCCTTTACCCAGAACCCTTCAAGCAGTTTCTGATGCATCGTTTACTGGCATTAAAGTGAGTCATCTGGGTGAAATCGCAAGGCAGATGCGAAAACATGCTGATTTTCCCAACCCCGGACCTCCTCCTGGGTGCAGGCCCAGCTGAACTCTTCGTTAATTAGGCCTGATGGAGTTGTTGATTGGACAAATCCCTTGCACTTTTATTTTGATAGATTTTCATTACATTTTCATTTCATCACGCTAAATCAAATGCATTATCCAACTGTAGTAAGAAAAAAGAAACATAAATAACATGAATAATACTGTGTTCGTGATTACATTTCAGTTACTCAGTGATTAGTATCTGTGGGCCTTAAATGAATAATCAAAAGAATGATTCATGTAAATAAATCAGTAAATATGTTTTGTTAAAGCTTCCCAAATGACAGGAACATACTGCATCACAAATAAGTATCACAGTATGTTTGCAGCAAGATCTTAAGTAATGCTTTCGGTCACATGATGGATCTGCGCGATGCACTTAATTAATAGCTCAGTCAAGCCTAATTTGTCAAAAGCTCTGATTAAAAGTGTAAGCACATACACACCGAGATATCAGCGCCATGTTTGGGAATGGCTGACTGGAGCCATGCTTACAGTAAATAGCAACACATAATTCATCGTAATACCAACAACACTGTCAGAAATACAAGCCCACTGTCAGAAATACAAGCCCACTCCTTCAAAGTTTGGAGGGGATTCAGAAATTAACCCTTAAAAGCTGTGATTAAAACATGACAACAATAGACAGTCGAGCACATAATCAGTGCCTGAATAATGTCAAAGCTAGGAAAGGTTGTGGGGGGAAGATGGACGATACTGTACAATGAATGCTAATTGTACATTCTGGATGCACAGCATATAGCAAATTTTCAGCACACTGGTCTGGTGAACTCAAGCAGAAAACTGAGTAACACCCAGTCCATATTCTGACATTAGGACGGGACCATTGATTTCTTTCATGTATCTTTCGGAAGCTGATCTTCAGACATTATATATAGAGGATTTAGGAAATTACAGATAAGCTTTAAAAAATCTCACAATTTTTTGAGAGTGTGTAAATTTCAGAACCTCTACCAACAGCCATGCTTCAGAAAGTCTGGGTAAAGTTGGTCGCTACCCTCCGCTATGGTCAAGCCTTATTAACTTTCGAAGAAGCTGGAGGGACATTAAGAGAGTTTTAAGAGCATGGTCTCCATGAGCTACCTTAAACTCATAGGACTCCTCGATGATCACTTCCAGTTTCGGGTGGTCACCCAGCATGGGCCGGCCCATCTCGGCGATGCGGCGCTCCTCCTCGTCCTTCCCGGTGAGGGGCTCCTCCTCACCGATCGGCTCCCCTTCCTCTGCAACAGGACACAGAACCGCTCGGAATGTTAGCAGGGCCCTGAGGCGAGTGAGGTCATCACCACGTGCCATTGGGCAAGACAAGAAGGAGCTTCCAGAAGAAGCTGGTGCAAATGTCACATGAACCAAAAGAGTCGGTGAAAGATCTGGAGTACAGGTTGCTAATTCCCACAAAACCCATAGAGGCTACTTTGGCTGTAGTGTACAATGCTGTGCCCTTTTGATGTGAAATGCTACAAAGCCTTTTCATATGTCGTTCAGACGCATAACAGAAAGCTGGATGGATTGGATTCTTAAGTGGTAGTGGGAAGACGGCAAGCAGCTGAGCCAAACCAAATTGCGGAGCCTACGATAAATACAACCCAGGTAGAGCGTCCGTGGAGACGGCTGGTGTGTGGGAGGGAGTGGACTCGTTGTCGGGATATACTGAGTCACACGCGCCACGGAAAGTTCTGCAGATATAATGGGTGGAAACAGCAGGTCTCGTGGCGCTGGAACCAAGCCTCTGAAGCAGGTGAGAAACGGGAGGGCAGCAGATACCATGCCAAGGCCTTCTAAACATCTAACCCCAGGAATACAGACCCACATAGGTTTGGTGGCCTTTGATCTGATCAAAAGCTGACGGGACAGAGAGGTCTCGATTCAGGACCATGGTACCGGTTCACTTTTCCGGAGCAAAGTGGACTTGGTGTGAATCCCAGCGGGTCATCCACTGGATAAACCCACTCAAAATCCCTTTAAAGGGAAGCTTGTTCTGCCGACCCTCTTGGGTTCTGGCAGACACCAGATCCTAATAAACATACGCCAGGCCTCAGAGCCACAGAAACCACAGTGTTTATTACCAGAAACACTGGATTTCGCTGAGCCAACCGCCTCCATTGTTGCCGATGGTTCCAAAGCTTATTTTTTCCTGTCTTCATACAGATGAAACTATCGCAAAATACCAGTCGAGCCTAAGTCTGCTTGAATTGGAAGCTCTGGAAGACTGTTTTCGTGACTGTCAAATATAATTATTGAGACCCTTCAGAGAGCAGTAGCCCAACCAAAAAAAAAAAAAAAAAAAACAGGAAGAAGCGGGAAATACAATTCGTGGGACAGAGAAGCCGACGCTATGAGGAGACCGCAGATTGGAAATGAAACTGGGAAAGTCACAATTTTATTCAAGGTGGCTGGGGGTCTTAGAGCAGCCACATCTCAAGAAGCAGACATCTGTCACTCTCATAAATGAGGGCGGAGAGATGATGCGGCCATGACGCCCTTCTCCAGCGACGTGGTGGGCACGCTGGCCCAGCGCTATGTGACATCACTCTCCATCTACTGCAAGAGTTTGCCAAGAAACGTGAAGACCAGGATAGAACTGTGGAAGCCAGCTAGGAAAATATACATATATAAAAAAGCAGACCTGAGGAAATAAAAATGAAGAAATAAACATTTTGCAAAATAACACGGTAAATGTGGGCGGGTGGAGTTCCAAACGGAGGTCCTTTGTCCACGCAAGCTCTGGATTCTGAGGCATTTCCAGTCCTTTTTTTTTTGACTTGTCCAGCTTGGCAACAGGGAGCCTGCTCCAGTCAGCGGAGTGCAGAATTTCAGACGGCCGTTTCCTGAGGCAGTCCAGTAGGTCTGCTGACCAGACCCAGTTCCAGCAGATCAATCAAAGGACAGAGGGTCTCCTTCTTTATTTGAGGCACTGTGATTCCCACTCACTGGTATGGCGCTGCCCCTCCAACCAATTGCTACCGCTGAAAATTCTGTTGTTACCAGCAGGTCCTGCCGCTTCGTGCCAATTGAGGACCACCAACCAGCTGGGACAAGCTCTCGCTCCCCTCATGACCCGCCTCTCTCTCTGGATGGTAAGGGGGGAAGGAGCAGCTTATTTATCAAACAAGGTGGGGAAGACTTTTTAGGACCTACTAAGAGAAAAGGGGATGGCGTTGGTGACTTGGCTAGTGCCACAGGGCACATTATCCCCAAAATGACATGCGTGACAATGACATTATGTCAGACCTTCCGAAAACACTGCGTACACCCCGACTAGTTCAATTCTAACGTGTCACAGCGTGGACATGATCCACTGGGTGCATTTCACTTTATCGTTCACTCATTCATCCGTCTGTTTCCTTTTCGTTGGATATTCTATTGGAGTGCTTCAAGTTCTCGGTCAAGGGCATTAATAGCGGCACTGCTCTTGGGACTCGACCCAGGTCAGGAGCCCATGTCCTACTTGCTGCCCTTGCTAACTTGCTCTGCGATAGCAGTTCAACAGTCACTGAAGCGTGAGGAAAGAAAAAAATGGAAAAATGCCGTTAAAATAGCGCCGGACATCGTGCCTAAGCGTTCTGCGAACATCGGAATGACAGCCAGACGGGATGCTGATGAAAGGGGGGTTTCTCTTTGAGGGTTGTCTGTATGTCGGGGAATGGCGTGCGGTGATGGAGATTCTGAGGTGCGTCCTGTACAGAGGGGCTGCAGCTGAGCTGGTGTAGTGACTGAACTTCAGCTCGAAGCCTCCCAAGTGGTCAGTGAGACACTCACAGCCTGTAGGACTGAGCCGTGTGACTTCCATCTCAGTAATACGGCGTGTGGCTCAGCAGAGTAGGACGATGTGCTCGTAATTGGGAGGTCAGTGGCTCAAATCCAAGGGTCGACAGTGTGATGTCACTGTTGGGCCCTTGAGCGAGGCCCTTAATCCCCAATTACCCCAGGCACTGCCTGACCCTGCCTTCTCGATGAAAATGTCTGTCACTTTCGATTAAAGCATCTGCTAAATAAATGTAAATGTGTTCATTCCTGTGCTTTTGTGGTCCACTCAAGGTTAATTCAAAGTCGCTTATAATGACATTACGCGCTGCCAGTCACGTGCTTCTTTAAAGGCACAGTGATACCACATTAAAGATACTGTCACTAAACCAATTTTGGTAGTAGTTGGAATAACATTAAACACTAGAGCACTGGGAAATTAGGGAAAAAAGTACATCTCTTTCCCAGCACATTTTTAAACGTGACACAATAATAGCTACAGTTTAAACCATTCGTTCTTTTAAAAACGTTTCAATCCCACTGAATTTCCTGTCAAGTTCTCCTCTATGTAAACATCTGCCATGAAATTGGAAGGGTCCAGTGCAGATATACCAGGAGAACACGGAGCCATGCAGTAATGGATTAACTTTCCATCTATCACTTCTACTTAGTAGAGAAGGACATCAGTGACTCATCCATATATTCATTTTCCATAAACGCTTAACCAACGCGATGCTGTGGCAAGCCTACAGCCCGCTCCAGGAAGCTCACCACATAGGGTGAGGGCACCTTGGGCAAGACGGCTGTACTCTGCTGGACGCCTACGATGGAGGGTTTGCTACTTGTTGAGAGACCCACCAGGGAAACATGCGTGTGTGTGTGTGTGGGGGGGGGGGGGAAATCTGTGAAAAACGAATCCCTGTTTTGCAAAAATAAAATCGAAGTGACTCCTCAGCATGGGCAAACTGAATCAGCAGCAGAAGACGACCATTCAAGGGCCGATGAAAACTGACGCGCCAAACTCCACCAATCAAAAACTGACGCAGATGAGAATCCCGGCGATGCCGCTGATGATGTCGTGTGTCCATGACACGGCGATCGACAGGCAATGCCCAGCTCTGATGGGAGGGTATCAAGAGGGGTCAACAAGCACATTCTATGGGGACAACGTGATTCTTGGTGTCTAGACGCTTTGCCCATCTGGGCACAGGGGTTCGAATGGAGATGTCTGTCGTGGCGCTGCATACCAACACAAGATTTTCTGAGTAGAAGAATTTTTATGGGAAAGGTTGAACCAGAAATTGTGAATATCAATAATTCTGTTTTCAACGATACAATGTATACAACTTACATTATATTGTTTTTTTAAAGGATCACAGTAACAAATCCACACATAAAAGACATTTAGATTACAATAAAAGAATACATGTGGGAGATTAAAATAACTGTATAATCTTGCAGGAAAACAAGAGCAATTTGCATTCGCATGCACCAAAAACATCATCTTTTAAAAAAGACATTGCAAGCATTTCAACTGTTGAGGTAAATCGAAAGCAAACGTTGAAGAGCAAGAAGCTTATAGTCATCATGCAGAAACACGCCTGTTGGGACAACAGCTGTAACACGGACAGAAACCAGGACAGGAAAGGGATCGAGGAAAAGCAAGGAGGGAAAAGAAACGGAAAGCAACTTTAGCAGGTGAGGACGCAGGCTGTCTCAGAAAACGATAACCAAACAGGGAAGAAAAAGCATGCAAGAAGGAAGGGGCTGGAGTGGGCACTTTCCACATATTTTAGCCCTGTCTTCCCATTGCACGTACACATGACGTCCTGCACTTCCTGTCATGTGACCAAAGGTCAGTGGGCCCTCATTGGCTGTGTCTGAGACCACATTCAAAGATAAGTACATACCACTAGCTGCACATATTTATTGGCAGATCATAAGAATAAAGCTGACGGTAATTTTTTATTAAAGCTGAGAAATTTCAAGGTAGATGTGTGAATTCTTTCATGTAATAATCAATATCGCAGACAGCAAAATAAAATGACATGGCATCTAATATGTTTTATATAGGCCTATGTCACTTTTCATGTTTAAACAAGATATGTTTGTCTATGGCTTGTATCCATAAAACAGTTTGGCTATTTATTTGAGGGGTTTATTGTCTTGCTGCTATAAATGGATATTTAAAGCTATGACGAAGGCAAGAAGTGATTTATCAGGAAAGCGACTTATTTTACTGCTGAATAAATATGTTACCAGTGAAGCAAGCTGCTTCCCAACTGACAAGTGCAGACACAGGTTGTGCAATGATGAACAAACATCACGTGTGATTTTGTTTTTGTTTCGGATTAGTTTACATTTAGGTCATTAGTCAAAACGCTTCTTGTCGGGGGGGGGGGGGGCGTGTACTTTAAAGATTACATCTGTTTACAGTTTTCCCAACTCATACTAAACCACCTTAAAGTCATTTCTTTCTGATGTCTGGAGATCATTGTCTGAAAGCAGAGTTCAAAAGAGAAAAGCTTGGATTAGTCTTTTGTTGTTTGACTCAGTCAGTCATCGCTGATTCTTTGTGATCCCTGTTCCCCTCCGGAGGCCTGTGGGTGTTTACCGGGGTACAAGCCAGCCGACTCCAGCTCAGGGTGACCGAGGTGTGTAAATACAGTCAGAAACAAAGTCAGACTAGGCCTGAAACTGAATCCAGTATTCTGTGGTGGTTTAACCTGAATTAAACTGCTTTGTCCTCTTTAAAAGATAATGCAATAACGTAAATAATTAGTCCAGAGAATGTGCGATAATTACTGTCAAGCGGGCAAGCTTTGTTTCCCCAACATCCGGCTCGCAGAGGGCTGCTAAGTGAACCGCGATGCTAAATGATTGTTTTCTTGCTGTTTGCAGGCAGATTAATTACGGATGTCATTGAAAGGCGGCCATTTTGGGGGTGAAAAAAATTATGACAAAAAAATTCATAAATAACATAAATAAAGCCTCAGAACTGGAAGCTGAAGGTGGGCTAAATATTAATCTTTCTAGGCAAAGGATCTTTGTAAGATCCTGAGGTCCATCAGTCTGGGCCATGCTGGGAATAGCCGATGTTGTTGGGTGCAACAAAGTGAGTTTGTGTTTCTTAGCGCTGGGCATTGATTTCTCGTTTCCGCTGTGTCCCGACGAATGAGCCCCGGAAACGCCTACTATTGTCGCCTGAAACTTAAGACTCAAAATTTCTGACAATCCATTGTGTGGCTACATTGGTTGTGTAAACAGCTCCCGCTAATTACAACCGAGGCAGCGTGCAAAGCTCAGCGGCGACTCCTCATGATGTTTGTCACCAGGCAATGGCGAGTGTGGAGAGGAACCGGTATTTTTAATCTGCTGCTGCAGACGTGTCCTTCCGAGGGCTTCACAAGAGCACGAGATCCTAGAGGCTGAGATAGCCGGAAACTCTCTGCACTGTTAGGGCACACGCCCGGCCACGTGGACGGCCCTCCACCTCATTAACGAGGTTTGCTATCTTAACGAGTGCTACCGTCCAACGGAAGTGGCGGGTTCCTCGACTACCATCAGTGGCCTAATCCAGCGGAGTCAGAAATGCAGCGAGGCAAGGAAGGCAGAGCGAGTGTGGGAATCAAAAAGGAGGAGAAGGAGAGGGGGGGAGAGAGAGAGAGGGAGGGAGAGAGAGAGAGCGCAGAGGAGTGAAGAGGAAGGGGCCTGAGCTGTCTGAGCTCAGATCCATCTACGCTTTTGAACTCGCACACCTGTCCATCCTCGCTGCTTCCACTCAGGATCCTGCAGCTCTACGAAGAAGTAGGACTGCTTACCATACTCCTCTCGGTCAAGTATTTTAATGGTTATGGTCTTCCTGCGGGGACACAAGACAACAATGGGGGCAGGGGTTGGAGTCATGCACGTAGAACACTCATGCGCAGCCCACACCTGCACCGCCCAGGCATGGCACACGGCGTGCCGGAGCCTGGAACGGCTGGGGGGGGGGTTATGTCCGTGGTGCATTCAGACCAGGCTTGGGCACACGCCAAGTAAGGGCCGCAGAGGGGTCAGCATGTCGGCCAATTGCTGTTGGTGCATGAAAAGATGCAGGCAAATCAGCTTCTGTAAATGTGCAACGGAATGTGGAGCTCGCCATGCAGGTGGCTGTTTTTGGGCCTTCTGCATGTAGGGCTACAATGAGGCTACGATGTTTGTTTCACAGGGGTGTGTCTCCATGTGGTTCTGTCTTTGTGGCCGTTCCTTTTGCGTGATGCCCCTTGGTGATGTGAATGCACAACGGTGTTGCTGGTGGGGGGGGGGAGGCGGCAGACAGGGCAGGCAGTAGGGGCTAGGCCTCAGGGCAGATCCCCCCACCTTTCTGCTCACTCATCTCCACCAGGCGGGGCTCGCCGATTTCAATGAAGAAGGCCTTGTTTTTCTCATACTCCTCGTCATCAATAATTTTGACCTTTATAGTTTTGCTGAAACAGAAAGAGAAGAAGAAGAAGAAGAGGAGGAAGAAGAGTTTTACAGGAAGTGAGCATAAGGAAGCGTCAGGCGTGAAAACCAAGAGGAACAGCAAGTGGGACAGGAAGTGATACAGGAAGTGGGTCAGGAAGTGGGACAGGAAGTGGAATAGAAGGAAGCATGCAGTGACCATGTTCACACAAGTGTAAGCACAAAGGGACGGGTATGCCGGCGGATGGAAGGATGTCACCACCAGAATGAAAAGAAAACAAGTGCAGGAGTACAGGCCTGTTTTGAAGTCACAACATGACCCTGTCTACTGTGGGGTACACCCTGCATCATCACACTGCAGTAGACGCTCCGCTACCAAGTTCCCACAAACGAGACGACCGTAGGGTCTCCTCTCTGAACAGTCTCCCCCTGCTGGCTGTCACACAGCAGTGACCACGGGAAGCACCCATCCCCGGAGCGACTTATGGGATGGTGCAAATAACAACTGCATTAAGTATCACAAGTGCATTATCAGCAGGAACTGCGCTGCTGCCTACGGGAGATATTGCTCTAAAATACTGAAGGGCAACAACACAGCATAAAACGTGGAGAATTAGAATGCGATGGACTGTCCCTCGGATCAAAGGCCATGCAACTAGATATAAAAAATAACCTCAAAATCCAGTCAAGAAATAAAGCTAATGGCACAGACACACACACACACACACACACACACACACACACACACACACACACAAATCTGTAGTCATATCTCATTCATTTCTATGGGAAAAAGGCTATAAGCCATGGATTTTTAGGAAATTGAGTTCTCCCTTGAGAGGATCAGGAAACTGGTCGCCAGAAAGTAAAATAAAATGGGTATTCATCAGTTTGGTTCTCCATGGTATAAAGGGAGAACAACAAATGGCCAGGTCTGGTCAGGAGCCTACAGGAACTGCCCTGACATCATCAGAACACATGGGGGTGTCTCATGGGGTTTCATTGGATGACAACACACACACACACACACACACACACAACCACAGACAGACACACACATGCACAACCACAGACAGACACACACATGCACACGGACACACACACAAACAAGCCTTTGAAGTCAACAAAGCGTTTTCTGCAAACAATTCTTGTTCCACTTTCACTGTATTAAAGGGTGTAATATTAAAGGGTTGAGTAGGCAGACAGGATGTCTCCTGGGAGGAAGCTGACCTCCTTGTAGGGCTAAACCTGAAAGACAGGCCCTTAGTTACATAGCTGACAGCGCCCCCCCCCCCCCACCTCGCAATATGTTAATATGCAGGGTTAGCCCCGGAAGCTTCCGTATGTGCCAAGAAAGGAACCCCATGCAGCACAAATCAGGATTTCTCACTCTCATTCTCGCTGCATCCTTAGCGCATAAGCAGAGCGTGCAGTGAGGTCACAGGGACCCCCGAGCAGACCTGGGCTATTTGCTGTTCTTCCCTTAAACCATGGACAACCAACAGATGACATGTGATTGGCTGGGCCATATGGCCATGGTGGGGTGGGGGGGGGGGGGGGTCTCATGGGGACGACAACACGCATCATCAGGGGAACACGGGGAATCACCGTACAAGTGTAATGTGATTATGGCCGCCCAAAGATATGCCTGCTTACAGGACAGGTTCCAAAACGGCCGCACAAACTCCATTAACAATTCTTCTAAACATCAGATACAAACCAGAAGCACAATATTACATTTACTGAGGTGACGACCCCAAGCAGAACGACGTTAAAAAAAACGTAGTTTCTCAGTCTGGAACCTCTCCCTTCAGCAGGAGCATGTAGTGGGTCCTGAGTTGGCCCATTTCAATCCTTTTTTTGTTTTTGGCTCAGGCATAAGTTTGGACTACTTAATGATTTTCAATCTGTCGGTAGAAGTGGATTATAATTAAGGAATGAGGCGGATTTTGCAGGTTGCCAATTCAATCATGCTGTGGAGAAACGGTAAAATCCAGGAATTAGCAGCATGGAAACATCAAAGCGAGCATCCCGATGTTATGAATTCCCATTTTCACAGACACCCTTATCGCTTTCTGCTTTTGTATTAAACGCTCAACAATTATGTTCAAATTGTATTAAATGCTCATTACTTTCATGAATGCCATGCACATAAGCGTGTGCCTGTGTGTGTTTCTGTATGTGTGCGTGTACATGTGTGGGTATATATTCTCCTGCGTGGGAGTGTGTGTGTTTGTTTGCGCAGGTGTTGGTGCCCCACTTTCTGGGCAGACTTACTCCCTGCAGGATAGGCATCGCACATTTTAATTACATCCCTTTCCCACACTTTCAGCCTCCACTCACGGGGGCCGCCATGTTTAATGACTGGAGAGTGCGCTTTCACTAGTCTTGATGATCTAGACGCTTGGGGGAAGATGGGACACATTGGGACCAATCAGTGACCTGCATAAAGGCCTGGACCTCTTGCTTGTCAGTTCCTGCCGCTGTCACCCACATGTCACTAGCTGATGGCCTGAGGGATCAGCAGAAGGACCTGCCTTGAACTTCGACCCTGTCGGAGTTCCTCTCCATGGTCTGACCCTTGGGCTGATCTCTTAAGCTGATTCTAAAGACTCAATCTTAATCATGGCTAAAGTCTGACCGACCACAGAATACGAGAATATCATAAGCAATTTGCACTGATACGAAGGGACGGAAGTACAACTATCCTGGCTTCCTTAAGGTCCAGATAAGAGCATAATGATCCCTTTCTTTCACGACGCATGACTCTGAATATCATTGCTGGTTTCAGCTTCACGTGAGGCTAAGACAGTTAGCATTCTGCTAAAGGACTTTCCTTGCATTTCATGGTGCTTTACACCTCCATCAATTCAGGGACACTCTGCCGCTGGCATTTCAGCACCAGAACCCTGCGCCCACTCAACACAAAGGTCCCTGTAAGGCAGGAATATTACAAAGAAACCAACATCAGAAATGCCTAATGCAAATAAGGTCCGCTTTGCATAAAACATGCCCAGCTGAACAGTTTGGTAAAAATTAGGTCTTTTAGTGATCAGGCCTTATCGTCATTGCTGGAAAAATCTCAACAATAAGTTCTTAAAATTAAATGCTGAAAATGGATCATTCCATTCCCATTTCCGCCCAGAGACATAACATGTCATATGCCCAAAGCCGCATAAGTTCTATTTGGAATGGCAGTTAGTCGCCAACAATTATAAGAACTATCAATATATTGATGCATCGTATGAGCTCCATTCAATCAAATGTCTCATTACAAACATGTGGTGTAGTTTGTGTACAGGACTTTGAGGTTCTCAGAAACAGGGCATTCCATGAGAACTCCAGGGGGCGCCACTCCGAAAGGCTGGCGGTGAGAATGGCTCCCTCTTGTCAGTGCAATTCGCATGCGATCAAAAGAGCAGAACATGAACCTCCTGATGAGCCACATGGCCGGAGAGGGTCACAGACGGAGGGTGACGGTGCCCCGTTTCTATGCATAATGGAAATATCTGTAAGTATTTGGCACTGGCATTGTGTAATGATAATTATAAATGATTTAAATAGGCAGGAAATCCATTTGCCATGTGGCATTTTGGAGGCCAGTGTGTCTGTCATTTCGATTTCCTAACCAGTAGCCTGTCGAGTGCAAATTGGAGGGGAAATCGCTGAAGGCCGGTTGTGGTATTCGAACTGCTATTTAGCGAGACATTTCCAGCAATCGGGCCATAATACATCTATGAGCGAGCTGCCCAACTGTCCAATCCGAAGCGAGTCATTTTTGATAATAAACATGTTCCTTTCCCGTCTGTAACTGCTGTCTGTCCACGGTAACTGGGATCGTCAGACTTCTGCACTTTTCTACATGCACACCTAAAGATGGAGAATCTGGGTCAGAGCATCATGGGAGCGAGGAACCAGGCCGGGCTGGCGGGAAGCCGCGAGCTCCAGACTCCGGAATGCAGAGCGTATCAGCGGTATTGATGACATCAGCAGCCAGACGTGAAGCATGATGGGAAGGGGGCGTTCGCCGCCTCCTCTTCCTTCCGAGGGGTGATTTAACGTTTTTTTTTTTTTTGATCTGGATGGTTTGCCCTTAATACTAATAAACAAGTGAGTGAGCAGTTTATCGATGAGACGCTGGCTGAGGTGCCCGTGTTTCAACTTTCAGAGCGCTGATTTAAGAGGCCACGTGAGGGGCTTTTCACGTCCATGTCCCCGGTTTATGGCAATGACAAAAGCTTGCACTGCATTTTTACGAGGCCCAAACCATTCCCCCCGCCCCAGCCCCCGTCCCTTATCGGGGCTCCTTCTGACATAGGTCCCGTCTCTCATCCTCTGTCGTCCATCAATCTGGAATGGTCTACCATCATCCCCCTGCCCCTCACTGTCAGGAAGCGCCTTTATCGCTCGCGTACATTCCATCCCGCCGCACCCCGGGGTGGAGGGGGGGATGGGGGCAGTGAAAAAGGGAAACAATAAATCATGAGGTGAACAAATCGAGAGGAAATCCGTTCTGTGCCACGCGCTTAACAAAGCAGCCTTAAAGAGAATCGTTTCATTGGTTGGTGCTCCTGGTCCAGACTAGTGGCTGATAATTTATCAAGGTGGCGGCAGCGAATCCATCTTAATCAGACGACGCACCGACTGTCACCGTGGCGCCCATAATATTGCTTCCTCATCCAGTCCGTGCCCGGGAATGGTACCCGGAAGATTCTCCAATAAGCGGGCCGGATTCTGCTTATTCCTGGGATCTGGGGACCCTGCCTCCTTGACATCATCCAGACGGCGACCAGACGACCCATTTTATGTCCACTGCCTTTACACTGTGGGGTACTTTTAACTTAACTGGCAGTTCAGGGGAAGGACCTTGCTCAAGGGTACAATTGCCGAGTCCCCCCCCAGGGACATGGATAGTTAATTTCTGGTCGTGGGCTCAGCTCCTTAATCACTGGGTTACTCTGCCTGCTGGCCCTGTTTCCTGACCTGCTTCCAAATCAGAAGCCTTGAGAGGCATGGAGCTCCGCCGTGGCGACTCCACTGCGTTTGTCCGCGTCGCCCCTAAGCCAGTCGGATAGAGCCTATGCTATACTGTACCGCATGTACAGTATGCCTGAGGCCTAGGTGCCTGAGGGCTGATCTAAGACAGATCAAGTTTGTGCAGGTAGCTCACCCTGTACCACCTGGAGCAGATACAGCCAAAGAACCAAAGCAGATACAGATGCGGTTAAATCAGTGTTTCTCAACCCAGTCCTTGGAGAACTCCAGACAGTCCACATTTTTGCTCCCTTCCAGCTCCCAGCGCACTTGAATCAATCAGGAATGCCGAATACTGGGTACAGGTATGTTGGGAGCTGGGAGGATGCAAAAATGTGGACTCTCTGGAGGTCCCTGAGGACTGGGTGGGCAATTCTTCATCAGCACGTAGTTTTGATTATCTACTTTTACATGTGAAGGTTCGGCTGCTTTGTGTATGCATGCCTTTCCCTTCCAGAAAAGTGTCTCAATGTTAAGGCTGCCCCAAATGGCGGATTTTCCGACACAAGTCGGAGATTTCAGCTCGCCCATTTTGAAAAAGTTTAGCAGTAATAGCTGAGTGCTTCCCTGACTATAATGGCCTCATGGGCCCTCTTAATTAGCTAATTACGTAAGCGCTCGCTGCTTTGCCTTCCAACGGTGGCTGAATACGATAAATAAACAACGGGAATAAATAAACTGCACCTAAGCTGGGACTTGTTTTGGACAGAGTTGGCTAAACAAATAAATGCAAATGTGTGCGTAAACAAGCAGCCTGATCCAGCTATCGTGACCTATACGCTTCGTCGAGACGGGGCTCGAGCGAGAGGAGATGCCGATGGCTTGGCTCCTCGTAAAACAATGCGGCCTGTATTATTCCAAGGAAGCCCCAGCCTTTTCCTCAGTAAGCGATGAATAATAGCAGGAAACCTGGCTGTATGGCGGGACAAGGCTTCTCATGCGCCTTAGTCGGGGGTTACACTTCTCGGAATAACAAGACTGCAAACGCCGCCCACTTAACTTTTGCTGCTTCTTCAGGATGATCCCTGGTCAGACGCCCGACCACCCTCTCTGAGTAATTAGGAGAAGAACAAAACAACAGTTCCCCATGTTTACCGACAGCACAGCTCGGAAGAGATACCTAGAAGCCCCGGGACTATTGGCCTCTCGACCTCATTTCCTCTCTCTGCATCTATTTCTGCACCTGGATACTTGCTGACTAGCGGTTCTGCCAATGCATGAATCCCAAGTGGAGCATCCCCATGCCATGTCCCTCTAAAACATTTCCACGACTCCCCTGGTAACAAGGGGCCAATGGGAGCGAGCCATGACGAGCAAGACTGCTGTGAGGCGTCGATACATCTTCAGTTAACCCAACGGGAGCCAATGAAACAAATAAGCGTTAAAACCATGTGGTGGCTTTTTGGAAGCCTCTTTTTCCCACTAGCCAGGTGTGGCACTCGAAACGGCCCAGAAGGTGGCTCCTCTGTGGCAATATGACAGAGGTATAAGAACAGCTCAGACTTAATGTGCAGTAATTATAGCTTACCTATAGTTCTCATTTATCCTTCACAGAAATCACATCCCCCCTCCACACTCCCCCTATCCAATCCATAACCCACCCGTCTGTCACTCTGCAGCTGAGCCACACTTTTGTAAGTGACCTTTCACTGACGGCCATGAGGAATTATGGGAGAAATCTGACTGAGCAAATGCTGCCCGTGCCCAGGCGATGCACATCCAGCATTATGAGATCGTCGATCTTGGATAAATCCGCACATGCACACATACAAAATACATGCCCGCGTGCCCACAGAGTGCCCAATTAGAGAACAGCTTTGTCATGGATATTAACCCAAAAATGATGACCTTCCTAGGAGCCCTTTGAGGACCCCTGGCCCCATCAGAGTGGGATAGCCCTTAGAGTCGTCTTTGGGGGTTTCATGTGTAAAGGAGGTCACGGCAAAGCATTTCAGAGGGACACTTTCTTACTGTATGAGTCTCTGAACAAAAAGCCAAAATGGAGGCTCGACTTGATCTGCGTGAGAGGCAAACAAACAGCAGCCTGCCAGGGATTCCCAGCAGCTTCAGCGAAGAGAGCTGAACCGCTCAGTGTGAGATAGAGAGGGCTCCACCGGCATCTGGGTCGAGAGCAGGAGACCATTCTCACATCACACAGAGAAGAAAGGTGACGGCTTCAGCCGTGGAGTAATCTTGCCATATTCCCTCTCTTTTTCCTTTTGAAAAGGACATTATCTTTCTCTTTTTTTCCCGTCCTTTCACCTCCACACTGCCATGCACTAAATAAGTAGTAAAGGTGATGGATTTTGAAGGAATGTTCTGGAAACTGATGCTCCTCAGCTTTGTGAGGAGGTTTTCCTTTGAGTGTTTACCTTCCAGAGCTTTCTGGAATGGGAAGCCTTACCCAGCGGTTCCATTAACCAGAGTTTTCATTCAAGTTTCCTGTTCTGAAGGATGAAAGGGTGACTGTTTTATCAGAGGACAAATAAACTGCAATTTAGCGGGACTTATCCCGGAACCGCGGCCAATTCTAATTTCTCGACCAAACAGGAGTTCTCCGTTCCAGGCAGACCTCAGCCGGCCTGTAATGTGTGTGGGAATTGTGAGCTTCTTAAAAACTGATTCTTGTTCAGTTTCAACTGTCAGGGCAGCTGCCAAAACATTATAATCTTTCAGGCACCTAAGTAGAAATCAGATTAAAGATCATCTGAACTGAAGTCACTCCTGATCTTAGGGCTAGAGGGGCGTGCTGTGACTGCCCTCCTCACGTTTATTTACACCTCTACAGGCGTCCATCTTGCCATCCTGAGGTACGATAAAGAAGCCTGCAATGAGAAGGAGGGGGGCGGCTTGGTCTCGTTTAGTCTGTACAGGGGGACCATAAAGTATATAGACAGCCTATCTGGATTCTGTCAGTAAGGCACTATGGAGCTGCTACAGCAACAAAGAACATCGGAACTCTCAGTACTGCAATGCTCCCATGCCTGTTATTGCTGATTATATGTGTAAATGTGCAATGTCGTTTATTGTAAGGTTAGGTTTTTTTAACCCTCATGTGAAGCAAATGGCAAATTTACCCATACAGGACCAGTCAAAAGTCTGGACACATCTACCCATAAAAATGTTCATTTGTACTGTTCTCTAGAATGATTAAAGACATCAAACGTATAACATATATGGAATTATGCACTGATCGAAAAAGTATTAAAATAAAACAAAAATAATTTGTTGGAGGGACAGGCTGTGCAGATTGGGATTCAGAAGGTTCGAGTCCCTGGGTTGGCAGAATGACCCCACCATTGGGGCCCTGAGTAAGGCCCTTAACCCCTATTGCCCCATGGACTGGCTGACCCTGCCGTCTCCTCTATGGCAGTCCCATGAGGTGGCCTGCTGGGATGCTTTTCCAGCTGTCCTGAAGGAGGTCCCACATATGATGAGTACTCACTGGCCGTTTTTCCTTCACTCTCTCATCAAACTCCTCCAAAGCCATTTGCACTGTGCTTAGGTCAGGTGACCAGGTCATGTGACGCGACACAATCACTCTCCTTTGTAGGTGGCTTGGGGTGTCCAAATGTTTGACCGGTACTGTATGCAGACAATAAAGATTATTATTATGATTCTAAACTGGCTAGAGTGACCAAGGCTGGGAATTAGACGTATGGAGGGGGAAGGAGCTGGTGACACTGGTAGAGGCCCCAAGGGGACGAGCTGGCTCTGGAGAGCCGGGAGGGACTCGGCACGCTGCCGGCCTGCGGCGCGGACACCTGCGGCGAAAAAGGGAACAAATCGATGCCGGTGTTCCTACAAGGCCGCGGGCATCGATCTCGCTCCCCGGCGACCGAGTTAGATACCCAATCGGAGAGGAGTCACGCAGTGGAGACAATACTTTTCTGTGCGGGTGAGGGCAGCTGCGGAATGTGCCGGAACAGCAGGTGGACTGATTGGCTTGGTTTGTGCAGAAACCCTGAGTGAAAGGCAGGAACTGCGAACAGGGAACAGAAGCCAGCGGGTCACGCACACCATGCTGTAACCCTGTTTCTCTAAAGCTTTGACTTCCTTAAAGCAGATTTTGATGCTGATGTGCCTGCTGAGTGCATAGCACAGAGAATTGTGGGTAGAATTCAAGCCTGATGATTTTCTTGTCATTTTGCAGCAGCAATGCCTCGAATCTACTGATTCTTGGGACCGATAATGCAGATCTGATCTCAGTGGGAGCTTATGGTGTCACCTGTGTCCCTAAAACTCTGACCCATGAATCACCCCACCCCCCCCCCCCTTCCAGGGCTCTTATGTAAGGGGAACCAGACAGAGGGCTACAGAGATGGGCAGCATGTATAAACTCTCAATGCAATTCTGACTCATGTCACATGACCAGCGAAGCAGCACCAATCCCACATGGGCAGTACCGCATTGCATGCATCTGCAGTGCATAGGTATTACAAAGCTGGGCTACATCTGGCAGTGGGTATGATAAGTGAGGCAGTTATTACCAGTCGAACCTGTGCAATGGACAGGATAGGGGGGCAATTAAGGCGGCAGAGGCAGCCAGCTGGTCCCTGCGGCATGGCGGCCATCTGCCCGACTCCACCAGCGTGCCGCGCTGCCGTCCGATTGACAAATCAGCTTGTTTTTCGAGCCCAAAATCAAGCTCGTAAGCCTGGCTCCCCCCATGATTATTCATCCCCCCCCGCCACAAAGTGCACAAGACCAGGGGTCACAATCTAGTGGCTGACTGTACAAGGCCCCTGACTCCTATCGGTGCACTGAAATGCTAAAATACAACAGCATGCACAGCTGGTCGATGTGCAGTGGCAAACCGGGCCAAGTTGGACTGGACTGCGTACATCTGTGAAGGTCAGTTGGCCAATGAACAAGGTTTGGGCCAAAAGTTCTGGTTTTGTCTGTAACTAAGGTAACTGGATACATTCAACACAGTAAAAATGCAAAAGGAATCCTAGTAACATTTAATTCCATGGCTATAAATTATAATTAAAGACAAAAAATTACACATTGTGTCTCGTGAAATTACATATAACATTACGTTAGATACCTTAGAATGATGTTTAAAAATACTCAGGATATAAGCATTAATCAGGTTTAAGATGCTGATTTAACTAGAGTTAAATTTCTGTCTAAAAGAACTGACTTTATAAAGATTCTGAAATGTCAAATATAATAATGTCAAATCTGTTAGAGCGTTATCAAACTGGGGAGGGGGGGGGGAGGAGGGGGGCAAAGGAGGAGGTGGTTTCCATGGTGATCCAGTTGCTACAGTATTCCCCTTTGAAATAATGAGCTTTCAGCTAGAGATGTCAAATCGGTGGCTGTTGATGTTCAGGATAAGGATGGTCAGAGGGGTTGCTCTTCTGTTCAGCTGGCCCACAAATGAACATAATTGCTTTTGGTATCACCTGTCGTTCCTCCAGGTCAAAGGAGAGAGACCTATGGTGGATAATGTCTTTTATAAGATTTGTTTCAGGGAAACATCCTACAGACCACCCATACCTTTGACTAGACTCATAAGAAAGACTGTGCCACGTGACAGAAAAACAGCACCCCCTACTGCACATTGCCATTACACCACATGACTGAAAACAGCACCCCCTACTGTACATTGCCATTACACCACATGACTGAAAAAGAGCACCCCCTACTGCACGTTGCCATTACACCTCATGACTGAAAAACAGCACCCCCCTACAGCATGTTGCCATTACACCACATGACTGAAAAACAGCACCCCCTGTTGCACGTTGCCATTACACCACATGACTAAAAAAGAGCACCCCCTACTGCACGTTGCCATTACACCACATGACTGAAAAACAGCACCTCCTACTGCACATTGCCATTACACCACATGACTGAAAAACAGCACCCCCTACTGCACGTTGCCATTACACCACGACTGAAAAACAGCACCTCCTACTGCACATTGCCATTACACCACATGACTGAAAACAGCACCCCCTACTGTACATTGCCATTACACCACATGACT
>JAODLC010000065.1:4393214-4407141 GCA_026781145.1 Hippopotamyrus pictus | reverse complement strand
GGCTAGGGGGGGGCAAGGAGAAACGGACGCTCCCTAATTGGAGTGAGGAAAAAAAAAACAAGTGGGCTGATCAATATGATATGTTTTTGTTTCTAAAGGAAACTGAGAGAGCAGGGAAGGTATTTAGTGCATGGCATTGGGGAGGTGGAAGGACGGAAAAAAAGAGAAAGATAATGTCCTTTTCAAAAGGAAAAAGAAAGGGAATATAGCAAGGGGTCAAAAGAGAGGGAACGACCGAGAGGAAGAGTGGGAGGGGTGGTGGGATGGACCAGGCAGCAGGTGCCGCACAGTCCATAAGGTGACCCGCTCTGCCGGACGACATTAACAAGCCCAAAGGCTGATGGGGCAGCTTCTCATTCCTGACATCCCATAATGACCACGCCGACGCTCTGCGACAGGCCGTCGCTGTTTGCATGTCAGACTGCAGCCCAGTGGTGCTCTGCCCTGTCATTTCAGGGTAAGAGAGAGTGTTCCTCCTCTGATCTCTGTCATCCTACATTTTGCCTTCTACAATGGCTTCTGCTTGCAACACCCCCCCCCCCCCCATCTCCTGGGGGAGACCCCGGCAAGACTCGCAGGGTCTGCAAACGTGCCACTGCACTGCCATTCATGTGTCAATGCAAAAATCGCACTGCGCCTTATAAACGCACCGCTTGTCTATTTTGACAGCCTTCCGCCCCCCCGATCCCCCGTTGCATTTTGATATACATGGCATGTGTCCCGATGCTAACTGAGCTCCTGCATCAACAGAGAAGACGTCTGGCAGTAAGACCTCCTTGGTAGACGAGTGTAACCTCCAGTCGCTACTTTTTGGCTCGTGTCTTCCATCCGTCCAACTGCTTGGGTCTTTCTCAGTATGTGTACTTGACCGTACTGGTTTAACATCATCTTCCATTGCTGAACACCAGTTTCAATACTAAGAACACAAGTACACCAGGACTGTAAAAATCCCTGGATGTTGGTTCATTCTTGCTCCGCACCAAATATCAAGGGTGCATCGGCTGCATCCTCACTAAATGAGATCAATCCCATGATTAGTTGCAGCCCAAGTTCATTCTTGAGAGGCAAATTAGCAAAGTCGGTCATACCAAGAGCAGAAGTACGATCTTTGAGTTGGTTTTGAGAAACACCCCTTACCTTGGTCAGGGTCATGGTGGGGAGGGGCCGTCCCAGGGGGCAGATGGAAGGGAAGCCAGTCCACTCACACACTCTTATATTAGGGGCCTTAGTTAGCTGCAGGCCTGACTATGAGAGGAAAGGTGCTGGAAACCCACACGTCATGAGAAGAACATGCAAACTCCACACACACAGGTGGGATTGGAACCAACAACCCTGCAGGTGTGAGACAACCTATTGTGCAAAAAAACAGCTGGCAAAAGCAAAACCAAATCTAAATGTCTCCACCGGCACAATACGCGACATACAAATAACCAGCAACAGGAAATCAGTATCACTAAAGGGCAAGGTTCCTACATAATAATCATTTTAGCCCTAAAATCTCCAAGAGAACACAGATGTAGTAAATTGAAGTAACGCAGACTTGAGTGTTCTTCCTGCTAAGGACACATTTTTCCACTGAAGTGCAATACCAGCGGTTACCCCAGCCGCATAACAATTCATATTTTCGTACCTTTCCAGCTGGCTCTCAGTTTGATTGGGTCCATGCTGTGATTTAGTGCCTACTCAGTCAGGGAGTCTGACAGCAGAGCTACCCATCAGCCAGTGCAGGTAAAGTGGCAGGACTGTCCATCACATCCAATGCAGCATCTGTAGCCATAGCCATAATTTTCCTTGACTCGATTATAATCTCATATTGGTCTTGTTAATTCCTTGCTTTTAATTAGCGTTACGACAAACAGCATTAATCAAAACTGAGAGGGAGATGTGACGAGCATCTGTGGTACGGCGGCTGAGTCGGATGACAAAACAGATTAATTCCCATCCAGTAATGATGGCCCCCACCCTTCCAGATGACGGGAATACGATACGCAAAGCCAGTTCAAGGGGTCAGTGCCAAAAGGCAAAGTATGAATCGGCTTTGCGTTCTCTCTTTGCAGTGTCTGGGGACGTCAGGGCTCCATTAAATGACTTTGTGCGCCACAGGACAAAAAAATATAAAAATGCCCTATTGCTGCTAATGGGCACCTGGACACGGGCCTGCAGCATTATAAAACGATGATTTATAGACTCGGATCGTCACGCCTTAAGGCGGCTTGTTTCCTCATCAGGCTGCCCCCTCCTGACATGGAAAAATCTGAAATCATAGTAAAAAAAAAAAAAAAAACAAAAAAACAAGCACTGGAACAATCAGCTCCATCGCTTTGATATACTGTCCGTTTACAGAGGACAGCCAAAGTCACACATCAGGCCAAGGTAACAGGCCCAACTGCAAAGCGCAGAGGTCCAGGGGCTGCGCAGGGGCATCTTAGGTCCCTGGCCACCGTTTCTCAGCAGGTCTGGGCCTGGGCCAGCCAGCCGGGACCAGCTTGCCGGATTCCACTGCATCTCTGTCATGGCCACGTCTTTCCAAAGACGATGTCACCCCTTCCCGGCTGTGGCGATCGCTCTGAGTCAAGGCGTTAGTTTAACCTAGTGGGCGCTGCTCGTGACTCAGCTAACCGTGCAAAAATTCTTTGCTTTCTTGCGGCGGGGTGCTTACAGCGATGCTCTGTGGCTAAGAATGGAATGAACCCAAATGACCCACGTGTGACGATTTCAGCAACAGAACCGCTGTGCTGCTCAGTTGAAGCCTGTGGCAGCGTCCGCTTCATGACTGTGGACCAGGACTTCAAATGATGAAACGGAGACAGCAGAAAAAACAGAATTCCTTCAGTCCCAAAACTGCCTCTTCTTTCAGCATCTCCGTCCTCCCCAATACGTCTTGACTGATATTCCGATAGTTAAAATGGTCCCAGGACTCAGGGACAAACGTGTCTTACTCCTTCCTGCGTCGAGACGTTTAACAGCTCAGCTGACTCAGAAAACAGGAACACGGAGCTACGGCCGCAGGCGAAATCCCCACAGCTCTGCATTCGGAATTAAAATTAAGCCAGCGCTAAGCTCGCGATTTCAGCACTCGAATCCCTCTCTGGCGACGCACAAGGTGGGCAGAACCGCGAGCAGGAGTGAATGGCAGTGACTTCCTGGTGACGAGCAAGATCTACCGAAGTGAGATTACTCAAGTCGTCTTTTCATTTTACCTTTACAGCTTGGCTCGCTTATGGTGATTTCTGTAGACGAATCAGATGCGGTCTCGTCACATACACCCGGCAAATAAAAATGGGCACCTTTCTTTGCAGCCTCCTGTCCTGATTGGGGGTCACAGCATCCAGTATATAAACAAATGATGCTTCACAGTGCAGCGGGCATTGGCACTCGAAGCTAAGGGTGCGTTATCACCATCCAACGTTGGCAGGTGAGGTGTAGGGGGGTGGCATGACCTCTGAGTGTGTCTGTGATCTGGCGGTGGGTGATATTCACTTGTGTGGCATCCTGAGGAGGGGCGGGGGGGCACTGCCACACGTCTGTCCAGAAGCTGAGTCAGAAGTGATGAGACAGATGGGGGTGGGAGGACCTAGGGGTAGTGGGTGGGGCGGGGGCACCGATCCTTGGCGAGGTGCCCTCGTGTGCCAAACAGCTAAATATGCTGGCTGCAGCCCATCCCTGCCGGGCCTCATAAGCGCTCCGCTTTGATGGATGACATCGCTAAATATAGGGTTCCCGGCAAGACAGGATGCTTGATCTTCCTGTCCCGACCCCCTCCGTCGCAGAGCTGTGTCGTCACCCGGCTGGTCGCCGGTCGGAGTTTAATCGGCCGCTGGGAGGCTGGAACGCGGACCACCGCTGGCGGCCTGCCTCTCTGCCGCGGACACACTGGCTCCATATAAGGGTACCCAGTTCCACACACGACCACGCAACCTCTGGTCCTCCCCGAGAAGAAGGCGTGGGATGCACCCCCTAAAACCAGTCGAGCCAGAGAATGTGCCCAGGCCAAATGACTCAGCTTAGAAGTGGGGGAAGAGGTGACCATTCTCCCGCACAGCAGGGAAAATAGCAGCGGCCCCCGAGGGACTGTGACGGGCACATTGTCGATTAAAATTTAATTCTGGCTGAAAGGAAACGGTCGATAGAGGGTGAAGGGATGGAGAAAGAACAAAGGACCATTAAAAACTCAATCAAAGACTCGCCAGTTGGCAGAAATGGCAGCAAGTTCATCGATCCGCCGTGATAGACGATAATCAAGAATATTTTGCAGTCACAAATGCACGCACACATACACACTGACACACAAACACAGAGGTGTAGGAACTAGGGGGGGGGCATATACTTTAATTTAATTTGGCTTCATTTTAATTATTAAGTCGTGTCCCCACCAGTACCAAAATCTCTCCTATGCCATTGTGCACATATGCATTATATTCTCAATGCTATGACCTCCCCCAACAGCAGGGGGTGCCAGTCCCTACTTGGACCCTGTAGCAGAGGGGGCCTCCACCTACTGTATGACCTTGTATTGATCCCAGGAGGTCACATGGTCGCTTGGGAGCTGCGGTTACTTTCACTTTGTCAGTACGCCATAGTCTTGGATTGTATTTCCTATTTGTCATGACCACAGCTGACCAATGGTTAGCGTTTGAGTGATCTGATCTCTGAACTTCGTTAGAGTAAAGCCCTGTCCCTTCCCATTCCCTTGGCACCACTGGCAGGTTTACCAACTCGTCAGATTCCGCAGCTGGGACCTGCCCCAATCGATGCTCACTTAACCTCCGCTGGAGCGATGTCCGGTGGCTGTTTTCAATTAGAGGCTCAACCGACGCTAAAAGATGCTCACTACAGGCAGCACACTGGACACCTAGGGGCCTCCACAGCACACACACAGTGAAGGTGAAGACCTCCTTCACCACCAATAAAAACACAGGGATAATACCCAGAGACTTCATTTCCGTAGCATGCACATTAACAATGGTGACCCACCTTCTTAATTACACAAACTCCTTCTGCACTCGTTAATCACCATGGCTCTGTCGCCTATGATGTAATATGACTGCTCACTGCTCCTAGGTGCTGCTTGTTTTCCATTTTATGGGTCCACCCCCCACCCCCAAAAAATCTCCTTGCCAACAGCAATCAAAGAGCTCCAAAGGTGGGAGATGAGGGGATATTTAATAGTTGGAAATTTACTGCCACAGATAATGTCCAAGGCTTTTGTTTCTGCTGCAGAAGCTTACGGCCGCTTTGCTGTGATTAAACTTAAATAAACAGTAGTGAAATTTCCAGGACTGGGGGGGAGGGGTTCCAGCCAAAACATCCAGCGTGCCTGGACCGAGCTATCCACTCAAATCCTGTCCCAGGACTAAAAAGCTTCTTAAATGGTGTCCCGGACAGGGCTGACCCTGCAGGAATCAGTCCGCTCAGCAGAGTGTTAAACGTGTCGGAGCAGGGCTTCTGTTCTGCTCATTCGTTTCAGGGACAAAAAAAAAACACACACAGTGACTTTTATCACGCTATTTCCATCTGCTTATGAATAGACAAGGTGCGTGTTGCAATTAATTAATTAACTAATTAATGCAAATGAATGAGGGTCATCTCCGGCTCATCATGTTAGGATGCAGTGCATGTGATCAGGAGGTCGTTGGTTCAGATCCCATGAATAATCTGTGGGCTAAATAAAACAAAAGTTATGATAAAGAAATGTAAATAATTCACTGATAGCCAGCAGGTAGAGTCTGTACCCGGCCAGTGAACTATGCCCCCCCCCTCAAAGGCTAGCCTCCCCTCCTGCCACATCACTGCCTCTGAGCCATTGCCCGACCACAAATCTCACAGTCGCTCTGTTTTCGATTCTGCTATTTCCATTTTTCTCATTTTATATCCTAACCCCCCACCCCTCTTTGGAAGGGAAGCGGGGCCACGTAAAAAATAAATTTAAACGAGCAGTGAAAGGAAACATTTTCCGTCGTTAATGTTCATTAAGGGAGGGGATGCGTGAAGATGATTTGGCTACTCCCCAGTGAAGGAGCCCAGACCTCAGCGTCGCCTCCGGCAACTGGCAGGTCACGCGGCGAGCTCGAGACGCTCCCTGTCCACCGGTCCTCAGAGGACACCCCCCCGAGTGGCACCGCGCAGTGGCCCATATCCTAGGAAGTGGCTCTGCCAGGCTGCGGGCCGAAGGCTGTGATTGGCCCGTACCGCGAGGCCGCTGGCCGGCAGACAGACACTGCGGCTAACGCTTAGCGTCGATAAACGCCCCCGGACGGATTCCGAAGTGCCAGAGTGGCATTCAAGCCGTCTGAGGTCAAAGGAAAAGGGCTTCACCGGCTCCCCCAAGAAGCATTGTGGGACACTTAGGAAAGGCAGGTCACGCCTTGTGCTCCTGCCCCCCCCGGATTTCGCCCGAATCTGCGCGCCTGGTGCGTCTGACTCACGTGCCACAGCCAGCAGTTCAATCAAGGCTAACGTCAGCTTCCCAGGACACACTTCCTGTCACATTCTGCAACAAACCCTCCTGCAGGCTAACTCGTGTGCTGCACGTCAACCACCAGTGCCGCTATCCTGACTTCACACGCCTGTAGCGGAAAACGGAGGTCACTTTATGCTATTTATCTGATGTATTCAAAGACAGAGGTTTCACAGACGGCACAAGTGTGAGAGATTGTCTTTTTTAACCAGTACGTGCAGAGAATATCTACCTAGCGGACATACATTGAGGTATAGCTTTGGTTTGGAAGTTAGCCATGCAGGGAGTGTACAGCGTAGAGGAATTCTGAGCACGTGGAACAGGAGGCAGCTGACACATATGAGAAACGAGGAAGGATGAAAACGCTTATGTTCGTTCCTGCATCACAAAGGGATACAGACCATTATATGAGGCCAGGAGACAAAAGGAGAGTCATTTCGAAAACAGTAAAATAAAACACCTCTCACAAAGCAGAGCTCGATTAGGAACTGTTTCTGCAAATTCTGGGATGTGAGGTGGGTGCACGAGACACTCGGTGAACATCAATCAGGGGGACAAACAAACAGAATGGACAGACAGAAATGGGCAAATACAAACTGAGAGGGGTCACCTGACAATTAACCTTAAACATCAATGGCCATCAAATCACCCCCACCTCACCCAGCGGGAAAACAGGACCCAAGCAAGAGCATGAAGAAGATTCCGGAATAATAGCTGTCGGAATCCACCCCGATACCAGAACAGCAACAATGCGTCGGTGAAATTGAAAAGGATGAAGGAAATCAGTTGAAAGCACTGACGTTTATGGAGCTAATTAAGCCTTTGGTCATATCTCGAGAAACAAATGTGGCTGTTATGTCAAAATACTGCACAGTAAGCAGAAGCAACCAGTTAATATGCATGGCATGCCCTCAGCAGAGGAAGAGGACGGAATATTCTAGAAATGAAGACATCTTAGTCCCCAATGGCAGGCTGTCCAGCACTCTACAGTCACTGCGGGGGGCAGAGGTGCAGTGTGTGTGTGGGAGGGGGGGTCAGCGTAAACAGATGTGAGAGGTGCGTCTCAGCATCAAGCGGGCGGGATGGAGCAGGACACGCGATCGGGAGCAGGGAGACAGGACCCCAGGGCCGGCCTGAAGGCCGCACACTGTAGCCGACTGAGGGGGGTGACTGAGGAGCGGTGGGATTTGGGGAGGGACGCGCATGTGCTTTTCTGTAAAGTGACTGGGGGGGCGCTTTGAAAACCAAAGAAGCAGTTGCCGTACCGACCAGCTGGGCTGGATGGTCAGACACGGCGGAGGGCCAGTTGGAGAGAATTTAACAGCCATCCAGACAGGAAAGCACCAGGCTGAGGGTTGGGCTGAATCCTCAGGCAAGATACTTAAACTTCTGCTAAATATCCACCTGTAGAAGTGGGCGGGGACTCAAAGGCTCATTTACCATAAAAAGACTCTGGGTATGAAAAATTATAGAATTATGAAACACCTGACCAGAGCCTCTGTAGAGTTTCAGAATGCTGCAGAGATGTAGATCCATGAAATGTCTCCGTAAAACAAACGAGACCTGACTACTCATAATTAAAACATGCTAATAATAAATGAACTCCAATCCCGCCAAAGCCACCATCTCTTGGCCAGCAGTAAGGAAAGGAGAACTCAGGCCGGGCCAGATGATTTCTGGAAATCCAGCGGCCCGCTACTGGAACGCACCATTAGTCAGGGTTTCCAGAGGGGCTGAAGAGAGATTAAATATCTCAGGCCCTGGAAACCACACAACAAGGAGCCTGTGTGCTGGCTCTTATCTCACTTTTCATTTCAGTTTATTTACCAAACCCAGATCCCTATCTGTACATTTCAAAAGTCTTCTGAGAGCGAGACTCTTCACCAGCAAGAGGAATTCAACGGTGAAGGGGAAAAACACACACACATGCCGAATATTAATAAACTGGAAAAAGAGAATGAAACGAATCTGCTGCTACTTGAAGCCCCCAGTCCTAACCTGCTAGCAGAAGGATATCAGGACGACAGGCTCTTTGCAGTGGGTACGTCGTCACCATAGAAACGGTACACACAGGCCAAAACAACGCGGCACGGAACAGAGCGTGAATCAAGCGCACTGGCTGGTCTCTGCGTTACATGGAGAACCACTTAAGAGCAACTCTTTTTTAACCCAGCCTATTCCAAAGGTTTCAGTACAGGCCTGAAAGGAGGGCTAATCCCAAGCTCTGCCAAAAGCTTAATGTAGACAATGTGAAAGGCCTGGTGGGACAGCCCAGCCTGCCCCGCACCAAAGGCCCCTCAACGCGAAAATCCTACATTTGGCCACACCCAGCTTCTGGGGGTTTAACAAGAAAAATACACACTTCTCACAACCTGCATCCCGGCATCTGTCAGCCGTGTCTCTCTCTCTTATATTTTGAAAACCACAGCTCTATCGCTGAGGATATTGATTAAAATGCATCACGACAGGCCTGCACTTCAAAACTAAAGCGTAAATCAGTCGCCTCCTCCAGTAATCAGCAAAAACCGAAAGGAATTATCACACACGCGTATTTCCTAACAGTCTATGATGAAGATGCTCCGCGGACTAATCTGTCCTGATTAAAGGTGCCGTCTCAGAGGGAGGTTCAACGCTGACGTCAGTCCTCTCGCTCTCCGCATCTGAATCCTGCTTTCCGCGTCTTCTGCGGCTGGATATTTATACGCCGCCGTCTTTCGGCACTTGGCGTCTGAAGGTAAATCCGCGGGCGCGACTCCGTGTGCGGCACTGTGTGAAACGCAGCGCGTAAACATTTGCCAAGTGACACAAAGACGCCCGAAAGGGAAAAGATTACTTCCCCATACATAAACCGTGCCAGAGCAAGCATCCCGGATGGAGCACATAGCTCATCTCAATACACGCTGCACTGCCTATTATTTGCATGAAATTGCCTTTTTGAAAGATTGAGATGTATTGGGAAGTCCATACACCTCCTTTACTTTGATCCCTCCATCAGTTACACCCAGGGCACAATAACAGGCAAGAAATTGCCGGATCTCCTTCGACTGCGGTTCGCACCAGCAACACCCCATCGGGAGCGTGTTCAAGTAGGGGACCACCCATCTCTGAGTCAGCCCCCCCATTTAAAAAGGCTTAACAGAATTTAACAAAATGAAAAAAAAAATGGCAAAAAAAACAAATGCAAAATCTAGGTGTATTAGCATTGCAATCAGCTTTTAAGCAGGACGTCTGTGAATATCAGTATTCCCCAGGGACGATTTTAAGATCTTTTTTAAGGTAGGGGGCTTAAGAGAGGCTGTAATTCTTATAGATGGATCAACCATATCATTAGCCAATGATATAGTTCAAATTAGTGAGTGACAGGGGATGGGGCACTCTGAGGGCCAATCAGCTTTCAGCTGGGACCAGTGTCCCTCTGGTCCTGCCCATATCTACCCCCCTGTTGCTCCCTCACAAAGTGACCCTGAATGTGGACAGGGACACGTTGGTATCATTTAGCTTGCTGGTGCAGCCCCCGATGCTCCCATCTGTTCAGAAAATGCACATTTAGCGTCTCCCCACCACATCTCAGCTGGAATGCTTAGCTGGTGATTCGCAGCTGAATGCAGACCAGAAAGACGCCAGTGATTCGGTGAAATGCTTCAAAGACAGTACAGAAGATCTTACACACAAGAAATCATAACTTCATATCAAGACCCATGCGGTGTAACACATATGCCTGGGGGGCCACTCTTCTGTCTCTAAGAGCCTCTCCCCTCTCAGACCCCGCCTCTTTTTTTTTTTTTTTAATGGACCGGCCCGGTCGCTAACAGGCTGTGACATGTGTACGGTGACCCTGGTCTGGTGATGCTTCACCTGTCATGAAGGTCCTCTTGAGAGTTTCGGGCGGGGGGGGTCGTTATTTGCACACGGAATTAGATGTGAGTGCTGTGACCGCCTAGACTTTCCTAACAAACTGAAGAGGCCAGATGCTTGACTGGGCTTTCATTATAATTGCTTAATGACGCTGGACTCTAATTAGGCTGCAGGCTCAAAACATCACCATCAAGAAGAACACTTGACATTAATTTTTATTTGTATTATTTGTATATATTGGTATAAACCAAATTAAATTTTGAATCCCTTCCATCCACATGACGTAAAACCCTGTGGGTAATTAAGTATGCTAGCCATTAGAAAAAAAACTGGATTTCATTTAGAAAATTCAACAAAAGTATTTTGTTGGATTGCATAAATAAACAGACGAGGGAATCGGAGCTGTTTTGCTAGGGTACGCTTAGCGCACTCCAAACACAGTTACAGGAGGGGCAGAGTTTCCATACAGATAATTGGGCTGTCGACCTAACGTGTCTGAAACCTGAGAGCCTGGATGGGGCCTCCTCACTGTAACAAGCCTATATACGATCCATCGCCTGCTGCTTTCCTGCTGCTGGGAAATGCTGTGCACTGAACCTCCAGGTCACCAGGGGGCGCCCTCACTGTAACGAGCCTATATACGATCCATCGCCTGCTGCTTTCCTGCTGCTGGGAAATGCTGTGCACTGAACCTCCAGGTCACCAAGGGGTGCCCTCACTGTGATGAGTCTATATACGATCCATCGCCTGCTGCTTTCCTGCTGCTGGGAAATGCTGTGCACCGAACCTCCAGGTCACCAGGGGGCGCCCTCACTGTGACAAGGTGTCACATCAACATCGGGATGAATTCCTGGGCAATGAGTCTCACACGCTATGCCTTTTGACCTTTCTCTTAGCCATGTTTATGCTCTGCCAGTCCCTCAGGCTTCCCTAGCCCTTAGACCTCAGGCAAGCTGACCCTTAATACCCTTTTGCTACATGAATCATCAGGAGGCACCGAAGAAGTGATCAATTGACATAGGATGGGTGTATTCTGCACAGCATGAGCCTTGCCGTAAGTGGAAGCTAGCATGCCTGTGAATGAGAGGGTGTGGCTTATGAGAAGGCGAGTCAGATGATCACGGTTTGTTGAAATGATTAGTTCTGCCCCAAGGGCCACATTATGTGTATTGTCTAGATGGTCCAGATGCCCGCTAAATTTAACTTCTTCCCTTCCTGCATCTGCAGCCCTTCTGTTTTCTGCTGATACACTCTGTGCCGTATCAATCCTTTCCTCGAACCCCGACTGAGTTACTCCTGACCTGGAACGCCCAGTTACCCCTTCCTTCCCCGTCCATTTCCATGCATCTCACCAGCTAGCTTGGGAGAAAAATCAGTGTTACTCATTTGGTAATTCACAGCTCAACATGCAGTCAAAATAATGATGAACGTCAAGCATACCGAATGGGCCTTTTCTGAGCTCCAGCAAATTGGCGGCCCGTGCATCCCTTCCCCGGGCGGCTGTGTGTCCGCCTCGCCGGTGAGGCGGATGGAGGCAAGGAGGAGCAAGAGCGCTCAGCGTAAAATAACGAGCCTGCTTCACAACGACCTGCTAACAAGATGGGGGGGGGGTCGTCACAGGGACCTGCAGGCTGTGTGACCATGCATAAGGGAACTTTTGATCAAACGATACTTCCATCGAGCGAGGCGAAACAAAGAGAGCGGGAAGAAAGGGCGAGGCTGGCGCTAATGAAGGAGCAGGAAGCTAACGGCAGGCTAATCAAAATAACTAACACTGGCTCTGACCTTTCGGGCCATTTTAGCGCACAGGCTAACATTTCATCACTGTGACTATGCCTAACAGCAAGACATGACAGTACATCATATACTAAAGACCACAATACCAAAACAGGACATAAATTTGCTCTTCCCCTTTAAGCAGCTGGCTTTTAAAAGCTTCCATCGCATACATAATGCATACATAATAACTGAGCCGATTAACTCAAATCTTCGCCAAGTTTAAAGCTTTGTTGAGACAGTTATACTATCTCACGACGGCTGGGCTGAAAAGGAACAATTAATCATTGTTTCCAAAGACATCCATCACGCTCCTTAATGATGACTACACAATATATCTTAATAGCACGATGTAAAGCGGATTCAATGTAAGGGGTAGGATTTCTGAGGAAAAGTGGTTCTGTTCTTTGGGGAACAATGTGGATGACCGTGATAAAGTGTTTCTGGTTGGGTACAAAAATGTCCAGTTCTTTCTGTTTTTGGCTGCCTGACACTTCTGTTTGGGGTAATTGCGGTTTCTTTAGTGCCTTCTGCCAAACATCCAGGACCTTCTATTGTGTGCGCAGAAGCTACATGTGACACTGGGACAAACCATCAGAGGTGGCTGCCAGGGGCGGCGCCGACAGCCTGCCAAGCTGCTGCAGCTCAAGCGAGACCCGGATCGCCTCTCCCACAGGTACACCACCAGTGGGTCTCCAGACAGGCCCTATTGCGGCAAAATCCACTGGTTCCCTAACCCAAGCAGAAAAAAAACACAAGGAAAACTATTAAAACTTCCCCTAAGTGTGTGAAAAATGGATCGGGCTGATGTCATGTGGCACCATGCCACTCCCTCCAGCTACACATGGGCCACGATCCACTAGGGGGCGTATCCACGCCCTGTCATTGCCATCAACACTAGCCACCTTTCAGCTCTGGAGCTCCGAATCTGCAATAAGTGACGCTGAGAATGACTAGTGACAAAGCACATCTAATTGGACAGTCAACACGTTTAATTGAACAAACTAATTGAACGAATCTGCAGATGAACTGAATGAAGAATTTTTCTCTGATTAACAGCGCACACACGTGCTGGTCCATTATGTTGCCTGGCGTCATGGAAACCGTGACCTCACGTTACCTCACGTCTGTGCCGGGGAACAACAGCGGTCAGCGTACGTCAGGAATGCCTGGCCTGCCATTTTCTTATGAGAGGGATTCAGCCCCTTGAGGGAACGTCTATTTAATATGAGCGAGTGCAAGAGGATGAGATTTACTAACCACCTGAATTAAACCAGGCAAGTACGAGGCCGTTTTCCTCTTAGTCGACAAAAGACTTTAACGTTTAATAGAAACGCAGACATATCTAGCATTAACTGATCTTTCTAGTAAATTCTGGACATTTTGGGAGACAAAGTGTGAGCATGGAGGGCGTCTGCTGCTGAGAGCAGGAAGCCGCTTCCTCCTGATGGACCGGGGGGCGGGACTACACCGTGTGGTTTTAACACCCCTCCCAGCAATGCTGACAGTGCGGCACGCTGCATCTGCCGCTAACTCCTTTTAATTTAATCAAAAGGCACTTTCAGTCGGTGCGTCTTCCTTCCTTCAATAACACACACACACACACACACACACACACCTACTGAGGCTGCATTATCACCAGTATCGACACGTGTGTTGCAGTCATTCCGGCAGAGTAGATCCTTACATTGGAGATACTGTTTCAGCATGAACAGTTGCGTGTAGGAGGACCAGATGGGCTGGCTGAGTCTGTGTAGTCTGGAGAGTGTGGATGGAATATTATTACTTGACAGTGAACCCCCCCCCCCATCCACCCCACCCCACCCCTCACTGACACAT
>JAODLC010000065.1:4372316-4393202 GCA_026781145.1 Hippopotamyrus pictus | reverse complement strand
GGTGTGAAAATGTAGATTACGTGAGAGGACTTAAGCAGACACGATGTGTGATTATCCAGTTTAACACAGCCGGAGACCTCATCGCATTTAATTCTTACCCGACCCCAACACCTATTTAATAATAACACACACGCGTATCGATAATGGCACAGTTTGTCGATAGCGCCCGCCTGTGCCTTTCCCGATCCGGGCCGCTCCATTCTCGGACCCCGAAGTGCTGGTTGGCGCGTCACAGAAAAGCACCCGCATCTGCAAAAGAATCTGACAGGAATGCTGGCCACGATAGCGGGATGTGCCGCAGGGCTGCTAACCATTTACAAAGAGCTAGCGAGAAATTCTAAGAATAGCGGCTCACAGGCTCCGGGTTTAGTTGCACAGGTGCGGGAGCTGCCCAGTCTGCCTCTGATGCAAACCGAGGCACGCGTGTCACCTAAAGGGGAGGAGGCTCACCGTGCAGCCCAGCCTGCCTCTGATGCAAACCGAGGCACGCGTGTCACCTAAAGGGGAGGAGGCTCACCGTGCAGCCCAGTCTGCCTCTGATGCAAACCGAGGTACACTTGTCACCTAAGGGGGAGGAGGTTCACCGTGCAGCCCAGTCAGCCTCTGATGCAAACCGAGGCACGCGTGTCACCTAAAGGGAAGGAGGCTCACCGTGCAGCCCAGTCTGCCTCTGATGCAAACCGAGGCACGCGTGTCACCTAAAGGGAAGGAGGCTCACCATGCAGCCCAGTCTGTTTCCCTGTTTTTTTGGAACTTCCAGGTAGAGGCAGTAGGAGGCGTGCTACACATGGGAGAAAAGTGTGACATATCTGCATGCACCAGGTTGACAAAACCACACCCTGATTCCCAACCGACCCATGACATCACTAAGTCCCCAAAATCAGCCCGACATTGGGTCCGTCTAGGACAGCCGGTTTCTCTGGTTACGCCCAGGCTGCTCGGCTTCATCCGTTTGACCGTGAAGCCAGGACTGCTTAGCCAGACAGGGAGAAAGATTGCAGGGCATTTTTCACATCATGCCACACATTCCCCACCTCCAAAAATTCACCTGTTGGAAGCAGTGTGGGATAATGAATAACAGCAAAGGCCAGACCCTCCCCTTACCCAGCCACCCCCCCAGTCCGCCGAGACTCCTGCTCCTTGCATGATATCCCCTGCAGGACCCTCCCAGTCTTTGTTATGGTCGTATCACCCAGAATGGAACCACCCCCTCATGCCGACCAGGAGCCGTATGACCGTCACACACCCCAGGAAACACAGCGTTTAATCCCGGCGATGATCGCGGCCCCCCGCGTGTTGATGGATGTCCCCGCTCGCAGCCACGTGGCCCTTTGTGATCAACCGCCTCCGAATCCCTGCATCTCGTACTGCCACCGGCCACGTCCTGCTAAACAAGCATTCGAAATCGCTGAAGGGGTGGATGTAGAGCGGATCCTGTTACCCGATGTTTGGTCGCTACATATGCAGACCTCAGCCGGGCGGAAAGAACGAAGGTGCGAAAGACAAAAGCAAACAGCGGGCGTAGATGCGGCAAATTATCACTCCGTCTTGCAGTAGTGTTAATTAATTAGAGCGCTGACGTACCGGCGGCGCCCCCGTCCGTGGGAAACAAAACCCCGAAGAGCGATGGGGGGGTCTGAAGTGAAACCCGGTCCGTTATTCCGACTAGTGGGATTAAATCAAGGAGCCCGGAGGGACCGACAAGTCTCCATTAAAGCAATTAGAATCCGAAAAGTGTCGCTCCCATAGATCACCAGTCCCAAAGACAAAAACCTCCCCCCAACAACAATGCGAGCTGAAGGGGTGGTGGTGGGGGGGGGGTCAGCCGTGATTTCTCTGCGTCGGCAAAAAAAGTCACATTCACAATCCCGTAAATGGAGTGAACACTCCATTAGGGCTGCGATCCATCAGGTGCATGATGCTAAAGAGTGGACGGCTAGTCCCCCCAGCCCTGTCGCAGCTCCCGGGGGGGGGGGGTGGGCTCTGAATCACAGTAACCCCCCTGATAACCACGTCGCCCTGGCAAATGCGGGGACAGGGCTGACGTTTGAACATCCGCAAGTCCTAATTGCCTCACTGAAGCGATTATTTGCGTTCCTGCGGTTCGAGGTGTCAGCCAGTCTCTAATAAAAATGAAACACCAAGCCAAGATCTCCAAAGCGACCGTGTGCAAAAAATAAAATAAAAAGTCGCCTCGCATACAAGTACCTGGTTAATTTAAACAGTAATAAACAGCTACGCTGCTTCTCCATTGGGAGTTAAAGTCCACGCACAGCAGCCATTAAACATTTGGGCAGCTCCTCAGCCCAGACCGGCTGCTAGCGTGTCTCCCCGCGGACGGGTCTGATCTTCAAAGGCCGCGCCGCTTTTGTACCCTGGCCGCTGCCGAATAACCATCTGCCGCAGATGGCGGTGAGCACTGCTGTGCCATTTTGCTCTGTGATGAAACAAGCCCCTCCCCGAAGGGCTGCCCCATGTCCGCAAATAACCGACAGTTTCCACAGACAAGGCTTCAGCTCAAAGCGACCCGCCGATAAGCGTGGATTCGCGAGCACGTCAGTGGTGACTCCCGACGCCTTTGGCAAACTGCCACGCCTTGTGGGGGGGGGGGGGGGGTGATGCACAACTGAAGCGCTTCAGAGCCCCCGGCTTCAAATTTCATCAATCGCCTGCCATTAGCTCATGAATTTCGCATGGCCTCCTCCCCCTACAGTGAAAACAATGAGAAAACATCGAGGCGAAGGTCACCATTTCAGGTTAACGGTTACAAGGCTAAAGGGGACCACCGGACAGGTGCAGACCGCTCCGCTACTCCCAGTTCGGGGTCGATCCATCAGCCCTCCTCCCCCGGCCAGGAGTCCTGGGTACATTGTGAGGCACAGCTTGCGGCTCCACGTTTCCATGGCTCGTGGGGATCGGGCCTGGGAACCGGCAGGCCAGCGGGCGTAACCGGGCAACATCCCCGGTGTGGATTCTCAGCTCCGATGTTCGAGGACAGGATGAGCGGCTGGGCCTTGACTCCAAGATGGCAGGCAGGCTACCGACCCACCAAAGGCTAATCGAGACGGGAGGATAATACACAGAACGGCCCATTTTCAATCGGGAAAAGTCCATGTGCGTCACCTGCTAGGGCTAAGCAGCTCACAGGGAGCCATTCTGCTGCCGTGAATGTGTGACCCAATCGCCCACGACCCCCATCTTCACCTCCATGCAGGCTGCGACTGATCTACCTCTGATCCAGCTGAAGCTGATGTCCAGAAGCAGGACTGAAGGCCCAGCCCAGATGAAGCTGTTTCTCGGCTGCGTACGCCAGGGATGCTAGCATAGAGACTTTTATAGGGCCACTTAACACTCCGGCTGGGCTGAATATCTCTAATGACCTAATGTAACACCCTTAGCCCTCGCTGCTGCAAACAGAAAGGGCTAATAGGCCAGACGGATGGTGTTCTACTGTGTTTATATATAAACATGGACAAAAAAGCCAAGCAGTTAAGAGCCCAGGCTGATAACCGACACCACCAACCAGCAACGAGAGAACAGCTTCAGGTTCTCTGTCTTTCTTCTGGATGCCTGAGTCATCGTTTAATCACTGATCTTGGTAATGACACCATAACACAGGCTGACAACAGGACCTGTTCCTGGCAACTTCATCTACAACTGGTCTGAAGATCTCTACGGATCAGTCAGTGAAACAAAGGCGGGCTGGACAGCCACTTTCCGCTGAACTGGTATAGGAGTTAAGGGATCTCCAGGACAAGCATCTGCTGCATCTTTGGACAGCCCACGTTTCCAGAACTGTCTGTTTCCAGAACTTTGTATCAATGCCGTTGACAGCTAAGCCAGAGCACTGCTAAGGAAATGGGAAAACTGAGACCAAAAAGGTCAGAAGAGGTGTTTCCACTGTTGGAGCACCATCTAATCTGGTTTAGCTGCAGACCCAATCATGAAGACCTGTGGTCCAGGCACGACAGCACAGTCTCCCCATTCCAAGCAGGCTCCTCTTGCTCAACTTCTTATTCAACTCTTCTGGTCGGACAGGAACCGCTGGAGCTGAATAAATAAGACTAACGATAAGCGATGGATATGAGGCACCACTGGATGCCGTCTGGTACAGCCAGTTCCATCCGTCACTCTGACTCACGACTACAGAGATCGAGAATCCAGAGCCAGCGGCCACCTGGAAGCCGTGTCCGTTTCCACGGGTAGCAAACAAAGCAGAATCCTGGGAGCAGGACTCCACGAGCTCTGCCGGGAGACTCGCTTATTGTTTGTGTAAGAGCGCCGCGGAGTCTCAGTAAGACAGCGCCCGTCCAGGGGCCAATCAGCTCTGTCACCCAGTATCCCCTCAGAAAGAGGAAGGCTAAATCGAGAGTCCCTGACAGCCCGGGATGTCCTGACCCAGGTGGGACCTCTTTGTTTGAGGTGGCCGGCCGTTATCCTGGGACGATCAGCTAAGGGACGACAGATGGCTTTTGCCTGTGTCCAGGGTGCCCTCATAATCCATGCTACTGTCATGGCTTCCAAGAATGACGTCAGCTATGCCTGTAGCAGCTTAAGGATCACTAATACCGGGAAACTTGTCATTTCTGTTTTCCTATTTACGTCTCAGGAGGCAGGATAGGAGGGGGGCAGTTTTCACGGGTTAAGGAAGTGTAGCATGTCAACATCATAGTAAACAAAATCTCAAGCGTGTCCGAGCTGCAGCTGCGCCTCGCTTGGCTAATTTCCAAAGTTACTGAAAGCAATCATTGGTGTCTTTAAAGTGATCCAGAGGTGGAACGTGACTGGTGGCCTCACTTCTGTGTTTGCTTTTAAACGCATTGCTGCGGCTAAATCACTAGCGTAAGCATGAGTGATAGGGTTAGTAGTGGTGGTTTAAAGGGGGGGGAGATCCATCTGTCTCAGTAAAGAGAGTCAGGTGACCGGTGTCGATCATGCTGATTCATGCGAGCTGCTTCTCATTCGGGCGTCCCTGTACGGTAAAATGGCCTGCACTTGTCCTGACAGGAACCCCATACCACAGCCTGTCAAAACAGCGATTCCACACTGGTGTATTCAGAAGGGAATAGGGTGTCCTGCTTCCTCCCTGCCCTCTCCCACCATTGAAAAGGGAAACCCCAGATAAAACTGCATATTTCAGCTTCTATTGTATCTTATTAAATTCAGCGAAATTTACTTAATTTCAGGAGAAATCCCATCCCCAGAAAACCATTAGCCTCTCCTTATTAGGCAATTCAGGCCTTTCTGAAGGGGGTGGGGGTTTAGAAACACAGGCCGGCTGAGACGGGGAACCACAAAGTCTTCTGTCCGATTTCTGGCTAAAAAGAAAGAGGAATGTCATGCGGTGCCTTGGGCAGGAAGGGGATCCGCCGCCTGTCTGGGGTGCATGCTTGGGGCATTGCTTAGTCGACCGCAGACCTGGACTCTCTTTAGAGTCCGTTTTGGGGTGCTGAGAGGGAGAGTTCCTGTGCCGGGTCGTCAATTGTCAGAGCCCTGGCGATCCGCGGTTTGTTGTGGCGAGGTGCCGCAACAGGCTGGACCAGGCAGGCGTCTTTAGCAAAAATCATAGTCACGATTATTTGGGTCAATATTGAGATCACGATTATTTATCACAATTACTCATTGACTTATCATGCATTTATCAAACTTTAAAAAAAAAAAAAAAAAAAAAAACGTCTTTTTAGCAGTGAATTTCCTTGAACTCTTAATGTAATTCAATTGAGACTAATAAAAGGGGTGGGAAGGGGGTATGCTGGGTTTATAAAACAAGACAAAACCGGAGTATCACTGTGAAATGAAAAGCGCCACAATAATCGTTTTATCTCGATTATTTTGTTTTGATAATCATTGGAAGCCAAAACGCAGCTGAAATTAAAATCCTATTATTTGCCCAGTCCTATGATGCGGTTCACTTGCAGCAATCTAAGCCACGTTGCGCGTCTCTGCAGAGGGGGCTCTCGAATCAGCCTGCAATTAGCCGCAGTTAATAATTAACTAATAAACGGCGGCTCAGGGGAGTCTGGCCCGGCGGAGGGCGGCCAGGAGGGGGTCTGCGGTCCGCCACACTCGCCGCACCACCTGCCATAGCCTCCATTTATTACCCGCAACTGGGATGAAATTCTGATTGTGGTTTTCCTCCCCAGCAGGTGTTTGGATGCCGTGCTCAGTATTTGGACCTGTCGGATGCTGCATCGTCAAACATAATTATGCTAAACGAGCTCATTTTTTAGATAAACTACCGATATGGTTAACGCTTTCTAGCCCCCCAAACAATGAACTAATTGAATGATTGTTTAATAGATTCAACGCTAATCTCTAGAAATCCGAGCAGCATAAGCATCCACAAAGCGTGATGTGGATGGAAACATTTTTTCACATTTTTGTTAACACAAACACTTCTTTGACGGACTTGAGTTTCATAACGCCCTCATATTTAATAAAATAGGTGAGTTTTTCCCAAAGCGGCATGCAGTCGACAAAATCAGTCTGTGGAGCGACTGGGAGTTAAAGGTCTTGCTCCAGAGATCAACGGTGACATCACTCTGCCAGCTACAAGGTTTGAACCAGTGACTTTCTAACTCCAGGCACAGCACCCAAACCCACTAAACCACATGCCCTGATATATATCCTCTTGTGGTCAATGTGGTTTATATAGGGGGCATCAAAGACAACTTCAGGCTACATCTCAAGCTTCATCAGAGCTGGCAGGAAGGTAACCAGGTCTGGTGGGATTTCTGCCTCAAGTGTCATACTCACAGGAAGTGAATTAGGCACTAAGCCCCCCCACCGTGAAATGTACCCCCAGGCTGAGGAAGCCCCTGTCTCCCCATCATCTGAAACTGCCCAAGCGTCTCCGCCATCCCAGAATGCCTCAGCACAGTTTGCCAGCTTCTTGATTCAAAATAAATCAATGATAAAAAAACAGGCTGTCATGGAGGCTTCCAGGTGTGAGACGGCCACAAGGATTTGGGGCAGAAGGCAGCATCTCCAATGTCTCTACACACCTGGTCCAGGTTGGCCTCCCCCACATGGGTGATTAACTTCATGCAAATGCCACCGTCACTCTCCATAATGGGAAGCATTAATTCCCCCAAATTAACATGCCGGCCTCATACATCATACTTATGTCTCCTATAGATTCAGTCTTTGGTGCTGCCGTTTCCTCCACCACAAGGCAGCCCGGGCCCACAGTCAGCTCACATTCAAAATTCATGAAGGTGATTAGCTCTCCGCAATTATTTTTCCATTTTCTGCTTTGCTATAAACCTGGTACTCCACGGCCCTGCAAACTGCAGGCAGACTTCATAAAAACAAATTAACCACGGAGGGACGGGAGGGGGGAGGCAAACCCAGCATAGAAGAGCCAAAATCAATCATTGTACTTTCACTGTATACAGCCATCTTTTCCATTTCAGTAATTGTAAGTGTGGAAACCCAAGGAGTGTCAGCCAAGAAAGCTTTTGACAAATATGACCTAACGTCAAGTCAGGGCACGGTGACATTTACAGCGTTTGTTTAGATCTCCGTCGTTTACCGCCAATTGGTTTCAAACCAGCGTGACAGAAATATGATCCAACGATATCTCTAATGTTTATTGCAGTGGTATTTACAGTATACAGAGGCATTTACAAACATTTAGCACGATTTAGCCCCAGCAATGTATCATTTGACGCGAAAGGCCGGCCACTTGGACTGAGACACTGGTCTCCACGCATCTTTTTGGCCATTAAGAGTGAAACAAAAACAGCAAATGCCCACTGAACTCTTTACCTATGGTGACAGAAGGCCAATTCCGGTTCAAACCATGTGTGACAACTAAAAGCTTAACTCTTACACGCTCCTACAATAATTGTTACTATGAGAAGTCACCTGACACATGCCTTTGGGGTCAATTTGAGGTGTGAGAGATAAGGATGGGGGGGTGCTTTAGGCTGTACACATCTGCTCAGCTCAGGAATATAAGTGTCTGGGGCTTTGTGCGATTCCACGCGTTAGAGAGATTTCTCACCCCCCTCCCAGTAGGAAGGGGACTTTGCTAGGAGCACCTGCAATGTGGCTGTGAAATCTTGGCATAGTATCCATCCATCCATCCATCCATCCATCCATCTTCTCTCCAGGTGGTGGAGCCTCATCTAGGCAGGTCAGGGAACACCGGCAGGATACACCCTGGATGGGACCCCAGTCCATCACAGCACTCATACTCTCACGCGCTCAATGTTTATTTCTTAATTAAATTAAGAGCTCGTCTACTCAATTATTCACGGCAGGCCTATGAGCCTTGACGGCCCGGCAGTGGAGGGAAGCCCTGCTCCGAAGAGGCCTTCATAATGAATATCCAAACATGCACAGGAGATTAATAAAGACCCTTTGTTTCAGGTCTTCAACACTCAACGAGTTTAGCGAAAGGAAAAATACCAGCGGTCAACCCTGCCAGTATCTGTAAGGGCTGTAATTTCACTTGGCGGCCAGCGGCCATGAGAGATCCCTCCTAACTAATGACAGCTGATTAAAGTGATGATGCAATGGACAGAGAGCAGCGCATCAAAAACGGAGGCAGGCAGAAGAGCAGCAGGCCTTCAGCCAGGCCTCATCTGAGATGGGCCTACTCACCCACTGCTGTTTGCCACGTCACCGTGTCCATTAAGACCAGTGGATAAAATAACCCTCCTGGATCTTTACCAGAAATACCCTGAACCGGCTTTTTTGATACCCGGAGTTGCTGGCAAACGTCATTTCTGATAGAATTACTCAGTTGGTTCTGTGGGTCCCTTATACCAATAATCCCTTAGTCATTCATTTTCGATATTTCTAGTCATGCTTTTCAAACAGTGTATGAAATAACCCTTGAAGAAGTCACGGTGACTATGTCGTAATATAACCAGGAGCACAGGATGCAAACAGCTGAATGCTCCAATAACACAAACCCCTTTAGTGCCATCGATAGCTATAATTACAGTTTCTAAGTCTGTCTGCACAGCAAAAGGTGGTCCACGCAAGGCTGCTGAGGAAACGCTTCCTGGACCTGCGATGGTCTTTTGCGATGCACGGAAAAGCGTTTCTGCTAGTAGTTTATATTCACGTTGCATGGAGGAGTCGGGATGAGCGAGAGAGCGACCCTTCTCCCATCTTGCATTAGATCTTGGACATGGTTACTAAAAGTGAGCCCCAGCCAAATCGATACAACCCCGCCTCCCCGAAGGCTGGGCGAGCGTACGCCAAGCTGCGGGTCACCTTCAGACCTGAACGCGAGGGTTTGGAGTTTAATATCTGCGACTCTAATAATGCAATGGATGTATGTGACAGTACTGCTCTCTCGGGCAAACAAAGAGCGTAACGGTGGAAATTCTGTGTTTATTTCACCTTAGAGGGGCTGCGACACCCCCAGACTGGAGCCACAGTGCACCGGGGGCTGCCTCTCTAATCGATCGGTTATGTTTAGCGTGTTGCACTTTAATGAGTCGCTTTTGGACCAAGTGAGGAATATGGCAGGAAAATTATTCAAAAACTGCGCACATGAGAAGACATGCCCACTGCCTGGCTTAGAATGCACCCTGCCCCCCCCCCCGCCCAGCTCAGACCGAGATGTGTTGTGGGAGCATAAATGAAACTAAAGAATGTTCAAGAGCAGCGATGCTGACGTTCCATGAGACCTGATTGGCAGGCGGCCCAGACGTGCCAAATACCTAGATCTGTAACCCAGCCTTCACTTATCTGTCAGGGTCCGCTTCGACTCTGCAGCAGTAGATAATAAATGATGTAGGGGGGGGGGGCACCCCTTGTACAGGCACACATTGTGGGGCTACCCACTATACGGGACCAGCGGCTGGCTTTCAAACGCCCCACGGTTCGATACGAGGTACAGTTAGCGCCACCTAGTGGATGACAATATTTGTTTTCCTTGGAATGCTGCAAGTGAGAAAATCCATCCATCCATTTATCCTGGATATGAGGGGGAGGGGGCCAGAGTCTACTCCAGGCAGCATATGACACAAGGCAAAAGTACACCCTGGATAGGATGCCAGTCCATCGCAGGGCACATGCTCTCACTATGGGCAATTTAGAGATGCCAATTAACCAATTAACTGCATGTCTTTGGACTGTGAGAGAAAACCAGAGCAGCCAGTTGGAAACCTGTGCAACACGGGAAGGGCATGCAAAGCCCACAGACACAGAGCTGGGGAGGGATGCAAGCCCCCAGCTCTGCAGGTGTGAGGTAACATCACTACCCAGGGAGCGACTGTGTCACAAGTGAGAAAAAAACAACAAATAAGAAAGACACAAATAACCTGCTCCACAGACTGGTGTCCACGTAGATAATTAGATACAGTTACTAAATCTTAGCAAGAGCTGAATAGCAACAGTAAGCTGTCACCTTGCCGTCAATTCTCGTTAAATAATTAGCCAGCCAATGACCGTCCTTCTCAGTTGACCGATCGGGGAGATTAATATGTGCGCCTGTTCGTTGTGTGGTCACGGCACGGACCTGACAGATCTTGCCATTTCACTCCGCACACATTCAGATGTGCGGCGAGCTTGTTGCAGCCCTGCCCTTCTTACGGAGGTTAATTGCGATCAAACGAACGCAGAACTCATAAATTAGGGGAGCACCCCCCTGGGGAAATCAGCCTTCGAGCTAGCCTTTTTTTTTTCCGTGCCCCTGTTCGCTGAAAGCTGATGAGCGCAATTGAGAATCGGAGACGCCGCTGCCTGGAGAACGGGATGGCGGGGGCCTGTCAGGGGGGAGGAGATGTCAGACACCGATCCGTCGACTGTCTGTCAGGCCGGCAGGATGCCACGGACGGCCATTACGGGGGCCCCTACCAATTAATCATGGGGAGAGTCCCTGTTCCCCTTTAGGTCTCTTGCTGAGCCTGGCATGCTCCCATGGGGCTCTCGGATTGGCTGACACGCTCCCATGTGGCTTTTGGATTGGCTGAAACACTCCAATGTGGCTTCCGGATTGGCTGACATGCTCCCACGGGGCTTTTGGATTGGGTGACATGCTCCCACGGGGCTTTCCGATTGGCTGGGCCTCATTGAAGGGTGAGGACTGGTGAGGCAAGTTCCAGGAATGTGGAGTGGGGCATAGCCAGGTCTCACAGCGATCACCACCTCCCGTGCCCCTTAAAAACAACATATCAAGGCCAATCAGTTCTTTCTTACAGGCCCCTGACCCCCACCCCCTGAGGCGGGCGAAATTTCCAAAGCTGCGGGGGTTAAATGAGCCGCTGTGTAGTCAGACGTCCTCCCTTCGGTCGCTGAAAGTGGGCGGATTGCGAGGGGGAGCTCGGCGACGACGGGCGGGAGACCATGTGACCAGGTGCCCTTCACCCAAGGCATGCAGAGGCCTTCTGCTCAAGCGGCGGTGTGCTACGCATCACAGGGCGCGCCAGAGCATGCATCTGTGCTGGCTGTACCCCCCCCCCCCCTTCCCTTCCCATCCCCTCTCTGTCCCACATCCCTCTCAGCAGTCAGAGCTCTCCTCGTGCCGCGTGTGATGTCTCTGGTGTGAAAGGTAGCTTTCTTTTCTTGCTCACTCTCTTACTGTGTCAAACGCGTTTCTGAAAATAGCGCGACCGTCTGCGTGCCGGGCCTGTCTGCTCCTCTGCCAGCCGCCGGCAGGTATCGCGGCTAGCGGATGGGGGCCAGGGCCCGTGACCAGGGCGCTCGACAGAAAGCGCAGGAATTCGCGGAATGTGGAGGCTGTGTTACCCCCCCAATCGAAAATATAAAAATAAATAAATTTGCAGGCAGCTCTGATTCAAACCATCACTGGCCTTTCAAAAAGAAGACGCTGCAGAGATCGACGCAAAAATAAAGCCCTTAAGGAACTGTGTGAGAGTTTTAGACTACAGTCATTTTGATGTTCCTGCAGACGGAAAGGAACGTTCTGGAAACGCTGGCCAAGCGCTGAGTGCCTGGGTGATCCTCACAGTGTAGTAAATGCACTTTCATTCTATCCATACAATATATTTGTGTTTCCTCTGGACAGCGGGTGTTCAGAATGCACTGCGCTCTGCAGGTCTGCACTGTAAGTTGAGCAGTGCTCACAGGCCTCTGAACCAGTGGACTTTTTACGGGTCTGGTTGGCATAACAGGGGCGGCTTTTGAAAAATATAGGGTTACAGAGGTACGCTGGGGTCCACCGCATAATATAGCCTCCCTATCCTTGTCCGGTGTATAATAACATGAGGCATGAATTTTTAAGCGTCTAGGAGGAAGAAGGCAAGTAGCAGAGCAAGAGAGCAAAAGAAAAAAAGCCATTGTCAAGATGTTGAATATTCATGAGTTTCCTTTTAAGGAAGACTTCCCAGGCTTTGCAAACGCCCCCTGACTAAAGTGAATAGCCATCCCAAATAAGTAAAGGAGGCAGACGAGAGCTTGAAGAGAATAAATTAGCCGGTGCTTATTATTCGGACGTGGTGCCTTCACTTCACAAACCAGGGATGTTGTATTAGCAACTTGCCTTGGATGCCAATGACACTTTACACAAACACGTCACTTTGAAAAATGTTTGAGGGTTGCCCAGTTACAGAGTACCCCACACCCCCACACTTCCCCCCTATTTTCCATGCCCTACAGAGGATGTTTCTCATCCTGGACTAAAGGACTAGCGGTCACTAAGCAGAGCAGTGAACTGGTTTGTTACAGGCTGAAGTCATGGAAAATATGTTGGAGTTTATGCTGCCTTTCAAAACAAGGCGTGGTGCCAAATGGGGGAGAGAGAGGGAGAGAGAGAGGGGGAGAATTTTTAAATGCAACCCCAGCACTGACAGCACAGCATCACAAGACAATGATTGTAAAGACGTCAAAAAATGCAGCAGAAAAGACTGAATTCTGTCACCTGGACGCCTCAGTATGATCATCGATATCATCTGACCCTGTAAAAGTCACATCTACATTGGGCCCTTCAGCAACACCAAAATGCTGCAGGAACGTGGGATAAATGGCCTCAGGCTTCAGGCTGTGTGTGTGTGTGTGTGTGTGTGTCTGTGTGTCTGTCTGTGTGTCCATGTGTGTGTCTGTGTGTCCGTGTGTCTGTCTGTGTGTCCATGTGTGTGTCTGTGTGTCCGTGTGTGTGTGTCTGTGTGTCTGTCTGTGTCCATGTGTGTGTCTGTGTGTCCGTGTGTGTGTGTCTGTGTGTCTGTCTGTGTGTCCGTGTGTGTGTGTCTGCGTGTCTGTCTGTCTGTGTGTGTGTCTGTCTGTGTGTCCGTGTGTGTGTGTCTGCGTGTGTGTCTGTGTCAAAGGAGAGCAACATGTCATATGCAAAAAAGAAGAATCCCATGAAGCTCTTCACCTGTACTGTGGCCATCTCCCTCATCCTCACACCTTCGTCGTCACCCACCCCATGAAAAACAGGGTGAAGTACCACCGGCCGTCTTTTCACGAGAAACCATACTGACGACAAGACAGGAAAGTGCCTCTTCTGGGGACAATGACAGGAAGCACCCCAAGCGGCAGAGGGCTTGCCCGAGGTTCTCCTCAGAAATGCCTGACAGAAAATGAAAAGACGGGAAAGCTGGGGTTCATGCACCAGGCGTGACGTCTTCCGGCATTTTCCTCACATGACAATGTGGCCCAGAGTCCCAGACCATGGCGGCGGCATCGCTATCGATCAAGCCCTCGTGAACCGGCCGCCTCGATTAATCAGCGAGGGCAGGTCCTCCTAATCACCGTGGATCCGGGAGTCTCATCGCTCTGCAATTTCCCCGGTTTTCCATATTATTCTAGCGGAGCTCTTACAATTTAGAATGAATCAAAGTTTAGGACATTAAAAATTCAAACCTCTTTAGATCCCCCACCAGGCAATGGCCTGAACTAACTGCTACAGGTTTGTTTAAAATAGACGTCAAACAAACAGCAAGGATTTAATTGTTTATCGACTTGCAAAACTCACTCTTGGCAAAGCTGATTCAACTGCTATTCTCTGCCTGGCTGAACCGGGTCAGGCAGGTTTTGGTGCAGTGGTACAGTGGTGCAGTGGTACAGTGGTACTGGACCGCATGCCCCAGCAGGCAATGTCAACATTGCCATGTAGACGGCTGTCACGGCCCGACTTCTGAAACACGAACAGCCGGAGGACAGCTTGGCTTGATGATCATGACAAGTATAACAAGGGGTCGTGAGTGGGGGTGGGGGGGATGAAAGCAACGATACCCCCCAATAGGATGATGGTGCGTCATAGAGCTTAGGGTCGTGATTCCCGTAATAAGTGATGCTGTTTTGAGTGTGGTAAGGTATGACATCTAACTGCTACCCAAGCGCATAAGGGGGAGGGGCTAAATGACTTTCCTCTCCATGTTTCTCCTCAGAATTGCAACCCCCCCAGGAGAAAAAACACACACTGGTCATCCTGCATATTCAAGTCTCCTGCTGTATTTTTATCCGATACTGTTCCTAGTTTCTTGCACTTGACTCTCTGTGTATAATTCATGAACGCAGTCCTGTTTCTCTCTACCACAGGCTTGTAATTATGAGTGGGGAAATTAACGGCTGTGTATTTCCGCGCAGCTTGTGCCATCTTGTTCTAACTGTTCTGCCCATTTCTCCTGTAGCTTTATGGTTATGCTTATTTAGGGAAAGTCTCCTGCATGTTGCATTTTTATTGGACAAAAAAAATTATTTCCTGCCTTTCCACCATGTCACCTGCAGTGTGTAAAGATAGCGGTCTGCTTGGAAAGAGGGTTGGATAAAAAATCGTGGAAAAAAAGTTTTTGTTTCTGTTTTCTTTCCTTGGCCTTGAGGCCACGGGTTTGACTGCTGCCTACTAAAATAAATCTGTATGCTTCTCATTCCTAAGTATACAAGCAAAGACAGACAGCTGAAGCTGTCACATGGGAATATCAACTTCTTAGAAAAAAAAACTGCAAAATATGTCCCAAAAAAATGCCCCTAAGAAAGACAAGAAAAAACAACATTTATTGATCTGCAGTTTCCTGGGTAATGATTAAGCATTTAAGTGTCTCTTTCAAATGTACTATTATGTATTATAAAATTTACCACAAGTGAATAAAGGAGACAGAATGCAAACAACCCTAATTACCTGGAAATCAGTGTCAATCTCAGTGTCAAAGCGGGAGGAACAAGTGAATTCTTGCCTTTTCCCCTTGATGTCTACTGAGCCCTATACTGTTTCTGTTTATTTTACTACAGCTCCTTAAAGCAGAGCTAATTCCATTGTTCTCCTCTCAGCCGTTTTCATCTATGAAAGGACAGCAAAGCTTATGTGGATAATGGCAAAAGCAAAACAACAGAATAAAGAGTGCCTTTTTTGGAATTTACGTGACTCGCCTCCCAGAGTCTCATGTATTTTGTTATATTCCCAGGCTTGGCTACAGACGCTTCAGAGATACAAGGATAAGGTCATAGCTATGGTGCAGTCCCTCCTGGTCACAGTTACGGCATAGTCCCTTACAGTCACAGTCCTGTCCCTCACAGTCATAGTCCAGTCCATCACAGTCTCTAGTCTCTCACAACCATGGTATTGTTCCATATTGTCACAGTCCAGTCTTTCACAGTCACAGTCTAGTCTCTCACAGTCACGGTTCACAGGTTAGACTGGCCAGCCTGCAGTCCAGACCTGTCACTCATTGGAAACATTGAAATGTCTGGATTTCATAAGAAGGCAGAAATCCTCTCAGCAGAAGAGGATTCTGCTGTATTCCCGGTGATTGACAGGTTCCCGAACCCCCCAAAGACCCTTTCCAGGATAAGCATCTGAGATGAGATGGATGGATTACATCAGTGAAAGATGTAAAATGCTGTATTATGTGTGATCCATGCAAAAATCAATACTTGAGCAAAAAACACACCATGCAAACAGATTTCATCTTCCGGTTTGTTCAGTCTGACGAAAACATGTTAGTTGTATAATTAGGTTTAATATGATTTTTTTAACTGATTACTATGCAATTTTATATTAGCATTGCACAACAATTGCACAGTATTCTCAATTTGAAATTATATTTCTTTAAATATTTTGTAAAAATGGCTTTCAACCCATTGCAAGAAATTTCACCTGTAGGTCATTCTGTTCCTGGGGTGCCTGTGCTTTAAAGGGGGCTGTCCAAGGACTGCATTTGCATTCACCAAGTCAGCCCTCGTTCACTTGAATACTGTACACAGGATTTCATATTCTAATTAACACCTTAATCAGTTCCACTCCGTGTTCTCCCTGATGGGTTTGCAAACAAACTCCTCCCTTACTAATCCTCAACAACAGGCCAAGGCACGTACAGAGATAACACCTTCAATTAGCTCCTTGCCTTTGTGTGTCAGAACAACAACTTCATTATAAGACAAAGAAAAACTGCATACTGAAGTTCCCACCCCCTCACAATGACTTTGGAAAACTTTCCCCCGCAAGTCCTCAAGAAACAGGTGGGAAAGCGGAACATCCCCTCAGTCCTCCTCAGCTCCCCACTTCAGCTCAGGTTGAATGGAGTCACTGGGCCTTGATAGACGGTGTCAATCAAACGTGGTTGCTGTGGTGATGCCCCGCCCACCTGTGTCCTGTGGAGCGATGCAAGGCCCGCCATCAACAGCAGACGGTGCTTAAATGAAAAACAAGCGGGTTTTGTTCTAGGTCCGACAATCAGAGATGACTGGCGCCCATCTGAAAAGGAGGTGCGATGAAGCCTCCTTCCTCACCACAGATCCACGCACTTCTTGTAAAAAAAAAAATCCATCTGGTTCCATCACCTTGTTAGCATACCTTGACATGTGGAAGCCTAATACTGCAAAGTCTCCAGCTTCCTGACTGTAGAGCTGCACGTTCTGCAGGCCACTGTAGAGGGATGTGTCTGCTGATAGGCACAGGAGCTCAGAACCCCCCTCCCCACCCCCATAGCTGTATCAGAAACAAAGTGAGGGCTGTGGGGTTTAACAGGGAAATGTTACTTCTGTATTAATGACTGGGGATCTACTTTAACCACTGGAGTGTGGATACTGGACTGTAACAAGCCAATCAGTTGAAAACCCTCTAATGTATCTACTTGCTTTAAAAGTAAAAGTGCAAAGTAATGCTATGTTAGGGCTTTAAAATGATCAGGGCCAGCCTGCTGTTATGGATTATTGTAACACCTTCAGCAAATTCAAGTCGAAGGAAACACATAAGCTCTGGAAAGGGGGTTGGGAACCAAGTCATACTAGATGGTCTGGGGCACAGGTTTGGACTTTATAGCTGGGGTCACCAGAGACCAATGCCAGGGCATGCCAGTTTGCTCAATAATTTGATACAGTGATGGAACCAATGAAGAAGAAGACTGTGGTCACCTGACTCTCTTTCTTGTGATTGCCACACCCCCTTCTCACAAACAACAATAATATCTGCTACTGATCATGACTTCCAGCTGTCCCCTGAAACACGCAGCGCTCAATTTTGTTTCGTCAGCCACGCTGATAGATCGCGTCTAAGCAATAAGGCATCCACTGGCCAGCTCGACATCCTCCGAAGTCCCACCTGAACGTTAGGGTCCATCCCTCTGGGCCTCCAAGCCTCCCAGATAATCCTATCAGACAGGCAGCAGAAGGATCGATACGACACACTCGTAATCCCGGGATCCATTCTAACTAAAAATAAATGAATGGGATTCGGAGCGGAGAAGCAGGGACGGCAGTGCCAGCAACTTCGACCATAGTAACTTTAGCCAACGGAAAAACGTCTACGAGAAAACCCATCCTGGGCTCGCTCCAACATGACGTCCCAACATTGACCAGTGAAGAAGGCCCCGGTTTCATGTGTGTGTGGGGCTTAGCAAGAGCTTAGAGCACCGTAAGAAACAAGAACGTTCTTTCATGGGGGTTTGTTGTGTGAGGCTACGGCTGGTACCGGAGAAAAATCCCCCAGAGGGAAGGAATCTTGCCTGAAAGCCGTCCTTCCTAAAGCACCTGCCAAGATGGCCTGCCTGTCGCTGACGTGCCACACAAAAGGCATTTGGGCCGAGAGAACCGGCACATCCATCCCCTGGCACCATTCAATCCCCCCCACTCAGGATGCTACAGCGGTCGGGTCTCAAATCCGAAAATCGGAGACTTCCCACGATACCAGAAACCATATTTCTGAAGCCCCTTAGTGATGCCGACGTTTCGCATTTAATTGGTTTTAGTTCATCGATTTGTACAAATGTTCGTTTAATGAATTCCCCGGAGCCACAGATTAGTAGAATTCATAAGATATTCCAAAGCTATTAATCAATTAGGGGGGGGGGGGAGTGTTAAACGGGGCATCAAGGGCTTAAAGAATAAGTTTAAGGAGTGAACTTTTAAGAAGAGCGGCAGCAATGCATGATGAACAGGCGGGAGTCAGGATCACACTTAGGGGATCAGAATCAAAAACACTGAAAGCTACACTCCGCAAACTACTCTGTCACAGTGTTACCACCGATGTACGGTGTATATATATATATATATATATAGGTTTTGTCTGGCCGAGTTAATTGCCTAGATTCCTCTACCCCCATCGCTCAACAGCGACGCGTCCTGGAGGCTGGAGCATGTCAGGTGGCCCGAGGTAAGGAGCTGCGTGTAGAGCAAGATAAACTGAGAGGCTGACAGCTCACACGCATACATGCACACGTTAGAGGGAGTGCTTAGCGTCATGCCTCCTGGTCATTGTGTGCTGGGGGGCGATCTACAAATTTAATTAGTAGGTCACTGCAGTTCGGATAAAAATAAAACACTTAATGGGCAAGAACAGAACAATCACCTTCTTACAGACTTTAAATGACTATTGTTGTATGTTTATAACTCATTAAGTTTAGTTGCTTAATAGCAAGATTTAAATTCATACTTACAACAACAAAAACAAAACAGCATGCAAAAGATAATTAGGTAACTTTAAAATTGGAAAGTTGGGACACTGCCCCCCTGGTAGTCACGGTTTCGGCTTCAGCTGAAAATGATATCTCCCCCCCAGCCCACCCGCCCCCCCGAGTCTAACATTCGCCTCTGTACAGCACCAAAGTCTGATGGGACACCTGTTCTCATCTGTCATCCCATGATGTGCAGCATCCGTTCATTTCATTTTCTCGGCAGAACCTTCTACTCAGGCCCATGGGCCGATTTGTCAGATTATACAAGTGGCCGGTTCTTACAGAGCTTGACATGTCCCCCCCCCCCACTCCTATGGGACTCCAGTTGGCTAGCTGTGGGTCTCATGAGCAGAGTCCTGACTTCCATTGTGGTTATCAAGCTCAAGGTTGGAGGATTGTGGTGTGATGCGGAGGGGGGGTCTGTCTGAGGAAACTGGACACCCAAAGGAAAAAAAAAAAAATCTTCTGTTCAGGTTATGCTACTGTCCTCGTTTGGAAATACATTGCTGCATTTCAGGTACCACCATTTGCATTGATATGGGGGGGGGGAAATCTCAGACTGCCCTCCCCAGCACAGTCCTCTCCGTGACCGCTGTACTAGGGCATGACTAGCTGCGGGGTACCTGAAACGAACGAGACTGGGACTCTGGCGTTCCTGTCTGGAATTAGAGCTCCTCAAGCAGAGCATCTGTCTGACCACAGGGGGGTCGGGGAGCGGGCAGGGGGGGGGATAGTGGCATAACATACTGCTGCCACATGAGAGGGGAAAGTCAAACAAATGAACAAGTCAGAGAAGTCATAGACATAGCAGACGGCCACGCTGCATGCCAGCGGCTTCGTGTGTGTGTGTGTCTATGTGTGTCTGTCTATGTGTGTGTGTCTGTTTATGTATGTGTCTGTCTATGTGTGTGTGTGTCTGTCTATGTGTGTGTGTCTGTTTATGTATGTGTGTCTGTCTATGTGTGTGTGTCTGTCTATGTATGTGTCTGTTTATGTGTGTGTGTGTCTGTCTATGTGTGTGTGTCTGTCTATGTGTGTCTGTCTATGTGTGTGTGTGTGTCTGTGTGTCTCTGTCTATGTGTGTGTGTCTGTGTCTATTTGTGTGTGTGTGTGTGTGAATCACAGCAACCCAGACAGAAAGACACATATGTGAGTAAAGTTGCCCCAGAGAAGAACCCCTGTCACAGGTGGGGGCTGTATCCACCTGCACCCTCCGCACCCCGATCCAGAGGGGGCAGAGCAGATGGGCCCGCCATGCCTGTCTACACATGAGGCCGGGGGGGGGGGAATGTTACATTGATGCATCTCCTCCTTCATCGAGCAAACAACGGCAGACACTGGACTACACGACTCCACAGGGTGGGTAGTCATGTTTAATATTTAATGGGGGGAGGAGGGGCAAAGCATTTGTTTCCCCAGCTGCAGCGGAATAAAGAGGCTCCACCTGCCCCCTGCCCGAAATGACGCACTTCCAGACGCGTCGCAGCCGTGGTCCTAGGATGAGGAAGGGGGTCTCCTCCACCCCGAAACTGAGCCTATGCTATAAGCATCAGCCTTTGAGAGCCTATGTGAAACAAGCGAACTATATCTTTGTGGGGGGGGTGCAACCCCATGGCTGACTGGTGCAGCAGATGCTGACGTCCCTTTAGAATCCCCCCTTATGGAGAACCAATCCACCAGCAGCTGGTCTCCTGTCCAATAGAGACAATAATGCAAATGTAATATAGAGAATTATAATGAGTATTATGCCTTTACTCACTGTTGTCATTGGATTTCTGTTTGTTTTTTTGTTTTGTTTTTGTTTGTTGTTTTGTTTGTGTTTATTTTTTTAAACGCCATTTTCTGTGTATATTTATCTAAATCATATTCGCTGTTGTGTGTTTGTATAACTGCTTTAGCAACAGCCTGATGCTTATGACAATGAAGGAGTGATTATCAATTTGATCTTGACAAATAGAGAGACACAAAGAGGGGCACAAAGATGGGGGGGGGGGGTGGGGGGCAGCGTGAGCGGTAGCAGGTCTGCAAAGATGCCGGGGGGGAGGGATAAGGGTTAGGGGGGGCGGCGGTGGGC
>JAODLC010000065.1:4331070-4370995 GCA_026781145.1 Hippopotamyrus pictus | reverse complement strand
CCAGCCCGCCCCGCCCCGCCCCGCTCGCCCGCCGCGGACGCCCCCTCCGTCACGCTGGAAGAGACTAGCTGGAAGCTGCTGTTCTGCGGCGCATATAGACACTGATTCGTTGCCCAGCTTTATAAAGCGGTACGCTGAGAGGATGCCACAGTCAGACACCTGCGAACAGGGGAAAAGTGGGATAGTCCCAACTGCCCTGACGTCCACAAAGCTGTATCTGCAGAGGAGCAGCAGCTTGACAAGAGCGGAAGAACATAGAGAAGAAGTGGAAGCGGTGACAGGCCCCATATGTACGGCGGGCCTGAATGCTGGGGCGGACGACCTGCCCAGGGCAGCGGAACAAAGACAGGAACCAAAAGCAGATCAAATAAAAATGAATGAATTACCCGGGTCTTACTGGGGAACAGGGTTTGCGTGGATGAAGAAACTGAATCGGAATAAAAATGGACTTATTCAGACGCATGTCACAACTTAGAAGGGATTAAAATGAGTGACTTGGTTCTGGTAATCTTGGCCTGCTATCCAGAGAATGCCTCATAAGGCATCAGTCACACACTGATTAGTGCAATGAAATTAGCCTTTCTCAAGAAAAACATGCCGGGTGGTAGGAATGTACAGTCTTAAGATTATTGGCAGACTGAGCTTCTCAATTCATACATCAATCTTTTTTTTTTTTGTGTGAACCAGGACCTGACCATGTGACCTGAATGTAGAGCATTGCTGCTCAGTGCTGCAGTGCTCACCTGTCCAACACCTATCTACCCTGTTAGCCTTTCAACTTCATCTGCCACCCATATCAAATGCTCTTATTCTGCTGGGTTTTCCGCACAATGCGCTGACTGCCCCGCACCTACTGAGGGCCCTGGCCACCTGCCTCCTACGGCAATCAGAGGTCTGGATGAAGGTTAAGATGGGGAAACGCACCGAAGAACATCTAATAACGAACTGTTAGCCAGTGATTTGTTTCCTATCAAGATGCTGCTAGAGGGTCTACTCCCTCCAGATAAAAAAAAAAAGAGGAGAAATAAATATGACTGAGTCTTGCCGGGACTTTGAACTAAGCTGCACATCATCCACAGGTAAGACAGGGAGAGGACCGAGGAACTGCAAACTCTGCACATTAGCTAAAATTATGTATTTAAGATGGGCTAAATCAAGGATTAGTTCTAGGTGAGTAGAGCATTCTATTCCCTACGAACTTTGGAAGGCAGGAGGCCATAGGTCTGAAGAATAAGAAGTGATTTGGCTGTCCCTGTGGTCCCTTGTTAAACATCAGTTCAGTCCCTTCAATAATGGACTACCGTCGTCGCTGACATTTCATATGCAGTCTAATCATGTCTGGTGCCCCGCTGATGCAGCACTCGCCAACAGAATCTTACCGAACTGGCCTCAACCCCTTCAAAGCACTGCGGCTCTGGGTGCGGCAAAGTCGATAGGCCCAGAATCTCACGGATCCACCTTTAGACACAAAAGCCGACCATTTTGCGACTACAAGACTGGATCTTGAGGGTGAGAAAGCCCTTTCAAAACCACCATGGTTCTTCAGTCATGAGTAATAGCTATTATAGATCTACAACCATGGAAGGTCACTACTGACTTATACAGCCGAATCTTCTCATCTTAATTAACGTATTCTGCCTCGAAGAGAAGACATCTTAAATAATGTTTTATTGGCAGTCTACAGAGCATGCCTGTGCTTTGGTACCTGGCCTCCTGGCCAGCACATCCGAGCTGCTGCCATCTTCCATGCAGATACTTGTTTGGTTTGTGAAGACCTCCGTGTCATGACAGCGGATGGAGCCACCCCCAGGAATTAGCGCCACGCCTACCCGACTATTTAAACTCCGCACGGAGATCGCTCCGTGCAAGGTATTGTTGATTATGACACTTCCGAGCAATTCTAATTCCAGTCTCCGTTACAGCTCCACTCCGCCCGACTCTCCCTACTCCCTCTGCCCACGCCTCCTACTCCTTCCCACCTCCCTCCTGACCAGCCCTGATCTTCCCTTATGGCTCCTCCTCGTGTGTGTCGTCCACGTCTTTGGACTGATCTCCCGGTTCCCCGACTCTGCTGCGCCCGGCTTCACGACTTCTCTTTTGGATCATCCCCTGGTTTTGGTAAATGATTTCGGACTGACCTCTGGCTTTGACCCTGCTTGTCTTCTGGACCCAATTCTGCCACGCCCCAATAAAGAGTTTCGGAACTCACCTGAGTGTTCTGTCATGACACTCTGCTCTCATTTCATACCAGCCTCATGGCTCAACCTCAGCCTCAACACCGGGCCTGCCAAATGGGCAGAAGCACCAGATCCACGTTTGGCACTGTAGCCGCACATCTGTATAAATCTCTTCCTTGGGAGGATATTGTTCAGATGGCAAACATCTGGACAGTGTCTCACGAAGTGCTGCCTCCCTGGAGTAATCACGACAGTCTGCCCAACGGGTAAACGGGCACTTTGTAAACAGGACACTGCGGCAGCAGCGAGGCAACCGAAGGGTTACCACAGGAACAGCGACGGCTGTGACAAAGCAGTGTGCAGACAGCGGCAGACACGTCCTGGCCATCTCTTTCAGGCTAGATTTAGCCAGAAGCAACAGGCCAGCTACAGCACAGCAGGAAGGGAATGCTGGCTACTTTGGAGACGTACACTTTAGCCGGATTTACCTTGGATGGCTGGGGGGTCTGAGACCTGCATATGGAGATGGGGAGAGGCAGAGAAGGAGGCAGACTACTGGTGGGCTATCGAGTCAGTCCTGGTGAATAAGTGATGCAAACCTTGGCGATGCCATGGTAACGGTGTTGGAGGACCACCAGGGCACCCCAGTTCTCCCGGGAATCATTATTATCATTATTTTTATCATTATTATTATTATTATTATTATTCACCTGTAATTATTTTCTAATTTAATTTTCAGGCACTACATACATGTAACTGCAGTCACATTCAGGGTAAGAAAATTCAGCAATTTGAGTGCAACAGCAATACCAGCGTGGACAAATCTGCAGGAGTCCGCAGCAATAATAAGGTTTTCCCGCTTTCCCTGCCCTGCATTCTGCTCAGGCCTGCTGGCTTTAGTGGCTGCACTTTCATTTTAGAGTAGCTCAGAGGAATGATGAGGCTCCATGTAAATGTCAGTGTGGTACAGGAACAAAAGGACCCTTATAATGACAGCAATCATCTCAGGACCGCCTGGCTGCATAATGCCACAGCTGCAGCTCGGCTGGTAACAGCCAGAAATGACCCACCCCTCAGGGCAGCATACTCCTTATACACTGATGTAACCACCCACCAACAACCAATCAGATCTGCCCAGGGCATGTCACGTGATTATACGAGCTGGGTGATGCGCTTTCCTCATTGGTTCACTAAAAGTGTCAGGCCAGTGGGAGCTGCATCACAAGCTCAGGCTCGGTAGGGCATGTCCTCATTAACACCCAGTGGCTCTCTGGGTCTGCCATAGAGTGTAGGGGTTGGGTGCTGTGGGAATCTCCCATTTTGTAAGCCGCGCCCATGACTCCCATTAAGATCAAACCCAGTCCCACCGAGACCAGCACATCATAGTCCAACCTGACCACTGTTAAAACAGGTCTGAGGGAAAGAAGCGAACAAGAGTACTGAGCGACTTCAGCTGCTACTGTGTCCTAATCAGCTTGTGCAACATGCTAAGTTGCTTGTTTGGATCTCGCCGTGCTTTAAGACAGGCTGGAACGCATTGGCTCCCCTGCCATCTGCGCACGCTAACAAACCTGCACCGTAGCTGAGATTCCCTGCAAGAAGCTCACATCTGGCCATATTTGAACTGGCAGGAGGCTGAAACATGGCATAGACAGGATGGTTGCAGTGTCTGCTGTCCCCTTGACATTCAGCCAGGGCTTGTGGGAGGTTTACTTACAGAAAAATGATTGGTTCAGAGAGATAACCAATCAGATTGTAGAGGAGGTGCATCCAAGCAGCTAGAAGAGGAGGAACCAAGACATCCAATCGATTGGTCCCGCCTCCTCTAGTTGCTTAGACCGACCTCCTCTACAATCTGATTGGTTATCCCTCCTGCCCTCAGAACATTTTCAGTAAGTAAAACTCCCATGAGCTCAGCCAGGAGTAGCACGAACAGTGCAGACTGACAGAAACTCCCCAGACTGCATGCCATAAAAATCACTTCTTTTATGATGGCCATGTAAGGCAGTCTGAGTAGGAATGCAGACCACATGACACCAGGTAGATAAAGAGAGATACAGAGGCTCAAAAATGAGTGACAGCGATGCTTGGAGATACTCAGTATTGTGAAATGAGAGACTGAGAGAGATGGGACATGTTTCCGCCAGTAAGCCTGGCGTTGCCAGGGAGGGGGGGTTCCCATAAGATTAGTAGGGTTGGTGGTGTTTCCTCAAGGAAAAGCCTTGGGGTGCAGATCCGCTGAAACCGGCTTGACTAAAGCCAAGCAAAATATGGCCCCTGTTCCCCTCCGTCACACTCCCAGCTCCGTGAGCCTTCAGACACGAGTCACTGAGCAGCATCACTCTGGATCGGTACCAGTGCTGCATTTTCACACACCTCAAGTCGTCTGGCTTCCTGGAGAACCTAGACAACTAAAGGTTAGAGCAGAAGAAGCTTACAGCTACTGTGGATTTGTCTAAAGATGGCAAGACAGTAAAGCATCTTATCAACACCTGATCATCACTAGATTTGATTCTGCTCGAATCTCTCCAATTAACACCAACTTGTTCTAATTGGCATAACTGTATGCTTAGCAAAACAAATCAGTACTCCAAAGGCTCTCCCAATAATTGTCACTGTTTTCCTGGGCAAGCCTGACAACTATGAGTGCCACTTGGTAGTAATTTGTCCCTTATTTTGTTTTAGCTCCTTGACTGTTATTTCCCAGGAAAGTATCCCCAGGACAGCTTCCTGTTGCTTGGGTCAAAGAAGTGCTTCTGCTCTTGTGGATCCAGGCAATGTCTCCCAGTCTACAAAACGTTATCACTCCAGCTCCTTCAGACTACCGAACCCAGCACTCCTGGTGGCACCCCGCTAAAAATAAGGAAATAAACCAGGACGCAGAAAATGGGTTTTTGTTGCGCAGCCGGATAAAGCGGGACGCCCCCCGGAGGGATTCGCGGTATCGCCCCTGTTAATGTGGGACCGTTGCCCTCATTTACACACCTCCTGTTCTTCAGAGCCGTGGAGTATCTGTGATGTAAGGTGAGCCGCTCTATTTCCCGGCTTCCTCTCATTTTTTTACACTCAGAGCTTTAAAGTGACACACCCATCTTTCAGGAAGTCCCTTTGGTTCAAGAGCCGTAGGAGAACTCTGGGTCTGCACAGTACTTACGCCTTCTTGTGCCCTCCGACTCTCTACCAGCACCAGCGGGGATCTATGGCATGTTGTTTCACCTGTATCGGCATAGCAGTTGACCTCAAGGCAGGATGTGTTTACAATGTCCAGCTGGGTTACTTGATAAATGAGACAGAGGCAACTCATGTTGGAGGACTGTGAAAAGTCCTTCAGAGTAAACAGCATAGCTGTGGTTTTGAGCTAGGGAAAGAGCTGCCAATAAGGTTTTATCACCGTCATAGCCGAAAGCACTTGTTCAAGATTTTTTTTTCTAGCAACATGGCAGGACGACTCCAAGTGTCCACCATTGGGCTGGCTCTCCTGCACATAGGGCTTTCCTGGAGCACTGCAAACTTTGCCCTCAGGACTGCATTGGCAAGGACAACTGAATAACAGTCAACAGAGCCTGAACGATGGCTTAAGCATGGACTAGTATCCCCTGCCTGGTCTGGGTCTTCGGAGCGAGTCACTGGCATCTCTCAGCCAATGAGCCTACCTGGCGTGGACCCAGAGTCACTAAGACCCTGCTCCATAATGGGCGTAAACACTGGAAAGAAGCATCTAGACGGATGGTTGCACCAGAGACGGCCATTAGGAGTGAAAGACAAGCAGGGAGGCGGGTAAATTTGGAAAGAACTAAGAATGCGGCAGCATATTCCCTGCGGACAGAATCGGCACAGCGGTGAGCTGTAACAGCTGACAGTCAGGCTTTGTAACCTTCTTGCAGGAAAGAGCTGTGGTTTGGGCCACAGAGCCGGATAACTTAACTTCATGTAAGCATTCTGTCACAACACATGAAAAATCAAACCTAATGAGCAAGTCTTGAGAGGCAGGCCTGACTGATACTGGCACGCTAGCATAACCAGGAACACAGTGATGCTGATCTGACCTGACCCGTAACTGATGCACTGTGGTACAAAATACTTTATTAAATAAAATTTTATAACCAAATCTGCAACAGTTTTGTTTCCCAAGGTACTGAACAACAATAATGTACCCTCTATGGTGCAAAAATGTTCCTTGGAGTCCATTTCTGTACTTTACCAAGTGCATTTACTTACAGCTAAGGGTACAATTGGCTGACCCTTGAGGGTACAAACCCAGTGACAAGTAATTGTACCGTCAAAGATACAAATTAGTAGCCAACATTTTTTTCTGACAGTGTATGAGAACGTGTCTTTTGAGGGATTCTTAAAGCCATGAACCAAGGGGACACCACATTGAGATTATCTCAACAGGCTGACCTTTCAAAAGAACACTGAAGAACACTGAACCTCATTATTCCCAAAAGACAGGACACACATACTGTCCACTCACAAAAGTTATGGCCTTTTCTAATGACCAATTCCGCCAGCAGATCAGGGGCAAAGAGGGAACCACCATGAACTGTTATAGTCAGCTTAGCTTTGAGTTTCCTTCCTTCACCTTAGACCCACTCCAAAGATTATCTGGTGGGAAAAAGAAACAAAACAAACGCCTTTCCTCTGCTCCAAGATAACGTGCAGGTCCCCCTGGGGGAGTTTGCACACGGCACAGAGAAGGAGCCCGTCACGGTTCAGCCGGGTCAATACGACGATTTTAATGGTTGTCTGGAACGAAACTGTCCACTTCGCTTCAGACCATCATATTTCACAGCCCCCTAAGAACCTTCCGCTGACACTAGAGGAAGGATCTTAAGTGGTGGAATGAATGAATAATGAAATTACAGCACCATCCATTAACATTTTGCAGACATTTCATTAGTGAGGTGGACACACATCCCTGAGATCTTACAGAGAAAGTATCTAAAAGGAGGTCTGCCTTCTGGCATCTGGACAGGCCCCATGCTTACTATTTAATCCAGTTAGTCAGGAGAAGAAGCTGTCATAAGTCTGGCGAGAGTTTGCATGCTTGCAACACTACAGTGCATCTTCAGCTAAACACAAGCCTTGCTTGTTTCATCGCAGCATGAAAAAACACCCATGGTTCCTCCACAACAGCAGAGAGCGATCAGAAAGTAACCCAGCTGCCTGTGGACTGGAGGTCCATCATGGTTAAGGTAAGCTGACACTGAACAGCAGGGAAAAATCAAGAAAATGCACAGGAACACAAAGACCTGTTTACACAGCAAAAATAAAACACAACAAATGACAAAATCCTTACAAGCAAGTGCAGGCCATGTCTGGTAGAGTGGTCCTCCACCCCAGCCTGCCATCTTTCCGCCAACACTTCACTCCCACCACCCAGGTGACTGTACTCAAAACCCTAACAGGCAATTAGGTCTGTCGAAGCCAGCTGGATTCCATTAACTCTGTGGTTACAGGCTGGTGACCAACGTCCACCGAAGCCCAGTTGCATGACCCTGCTGTGTTCCTGGCCGGCTCACAGTTAATTAAATAAACAAGACCTTCGCCAAGTGGTGGCGCTCTTCCTGTCCAACTAATACAGCTAATGGTGAAAAGGCCGAGCTTCCAGAAAGTGTTCCTAGGTGCAGCGCCACTGCAAATTGCATTCAGTTAACTCGGCTCCGCAGATGTCACCTCTCCTGCAGCGAAATCGTCATCGCTCCTCTGAGATGCTTGGAGTTCCCCGGCTGCACTGGCTCCAAATTCAATGCCAGGGTCCTGGTCACGCGGGGAGGTCTTTTTAGATCCTGAACACACACCGAACCGCAGGCCCTGTACTTTACCAGACAGCCACTGTAGGCCAGTGACAACATGGAAAGTCCTGTGGTCTCACTCCACAGAGCAGACCACAGACGGTGCAGAGGCTGCAGCGTTTCTCAGAAATCATCGGAGGGGCCTTGTTAAGTGCAGCACATGAGAGGAAATGACATTAAAAACAAGCATCTTAACATCCTTAAGAAGTCCCAAAGGACTGTGACATGCCGTCATATTCCTCCACCTAGGAGAGATGTAGCCGAGTTCCCAGAAGCCTTAGTGCTACGTCATTCGTAAATTCTGTGTTAAAGATGGAACTTACGAGCTACGTATCGTTAAGAAGGCTTCGAGAAACTCACCCCAGATCATTTCCTGGGTGTATTTTGACCACCTACCACTACCAAATCACACATCTTCCACCCTTATCAATTTTAACACTCGTAACTAACCTCATGTAGCCTTGTTATGTTAAACGGCATGCAAGTAGCTGCACTGTAAACACAGAACTGAGTTCTGAATCTGCACACATGTGGACTGACAGTGCTGTCTGGATGCTGGATGACAGTGTTGTTGATGGAGATGTTAGTGGGAATGCTCTTTGTTTTGGGATGGTGTCAGGCTGCCAAATTAACTCAGAGGATCTTCACTACACTTGGGCGCCTGTTTGTGTCAATTCACACAGGTCTTATTAAGAGCGCAAGCCTGTATCCTAGTCTCAAACGTCCCTCCCCCAAATCTACCGCTACGATTAAGCCATTAGGTTCCTGGTCTCTATAATACGCCACTTACAGCGGCTCTTTTGTGCTGCCACAGTACTGCCACAAGGCTATTAATGCTACAGGTCCCCAAGGAGCCGCCGGGATATATAAGGAAGGATGGAATATGTTTCCATTACGAGGCTCTGAGGTGCGGATTGAAGCGGGTCGTTTGTTAATCCTTGCTGGGTGAGGGACACCAAAATCACCAGCGGCACAGCCCACATTTAAAACAGGCCCCCGAGCGAGAAGATCTGGAGCTTCCTGGCAGTTGGCGGCAGCCGTGTAACAGCTCAGCGGCGTGTATCGTACGTGGGGTGTAACTGATGCTGCTGGACGTTTACAGCCTCTTAGGGTCTTTCCCCGCTACACAATATCTGAAGCAACTTTTTCTCCCGTGGAAGAAGATGGTGACAGCAACCCCTGTCCATTTTGTCCTGAAGCTAATGCTCAAATCAACCTTAACTGATGGTCCACTACGATAATACTACATCGGAAGAATTGCGTTTATGTATGTCCTTGTATGGGCATTCGACTTTGTTTGCCATAGTTCATTATCTACACCAGCGTTTGTCAACCCAGTCCTCGGGGACCCCCAGACAGTCCACATTTTTTTTCCTTCCCAGCTCCCGACACACCAGTACCAGACATTCTGTGTTCTTGATTGGCTGGGAACTGGGAGGAAGAATGTGATTAACGAACAGATAAAACGTCATTGTTGGTAAGGAACGAGTCATAGGGCGGAATGGATGGCATGCCAAAGAAATAAAAACACAAACTGCAAATGGAATCATTATTCTGTCCTGGGCTTTAAACATTCATTTCACAGGACCCCTTGTTTAAACGCTACTGAGAAGCCACAGGGTGGGCCCTTAAAACAGTGAGGGCGGCATACGCTTTCACGTCGCGCGCGGTAACCATAGCAAGCCCCCAATGGAATTCCTCACCCTACAGGGTCTGGGCGACGCGGTCGCGAACGTCACACTCTCTGATCCGATTTGAGAGAACAGCAAAGCGCGGAGAAAATCTCTGCTGTGGGGCTTATCAAGGCAAACAGTGCCGGCTGCCCTGTAAAAACACAGGACACGTATTGATTGCTAAGGGAAACCCTCATGACATGAATGAGGAGCTGTGTTTGCTTTATTTCACATCATCTGACATTCAAGGTCCTGGAATTGGAGAGAAAGGCCCTTTTTAGGGGAGGGGAACCAGCACACCAGCTGATATCCTTAGTTGGCGTGTGGCCACATTTAAAAGTACAAATGCAAGAGCAGTGAATATGAGGACAAATTAGCACTTTATTTCCACCTTGGTGTGAGGACAAGGAAAAAACATCCATCCATCCATCCATCCATCCATCCATCCAATCAAGTCATAGCATAAAGAGTAGTCCAGTAGTCAGTGCACAACAAAATGTTTTTCCCCCCATATGTGATGGGTTCCTATTTCTTTGGACAATACATGTCCCTCGATCCATGGAAAACGGGAAAAACACTTGATTGGTTGTGCAGATGGGAGACCAGACCCACGTCCACTCCTGGCCCCTGCCCCCACCTTCCAGGATACAGATCATGCTGAATCATAGCTGAATAAACAAACAAGCAAATGAACAAATGAATATCTCTCCCCTGGCTCCCCTGGCGAGCGCTGGTGGAATACGGCTGCGCGCCAAAACTCGCATTTCATTAAAAAGACCCAACCCGATACTCACAGAGACCCGAGTCACTCATTCCAGCTGGTGTCATGTTTCAATTCTGCCTCAGCGTAACAGATGGAGGACGTGAGCGTTCGAACCCACCACTGTAGCGTCATGGGGCCCTGCGCGCACAGCACCGTCAGCTCCCGGGAATACTGTGAGGAAACTGCGCTTCCAGAACACAACAGTTAGCGATGGCAAAAGCGCAGTCCCGCTGGATGCATGGCGGAGGGGAACGTGGCCAAGTGCTTGGCGTAAGGGCCCTTTTTAAGCCAGTAGCTTCATTACCGAACCCCTGATTAAAGACTGTCCCAAAATGTTCTCCTGTGATATTTTGCATTTCAGAGTCATGACATTAAAACATAAACCTTTACACATATTTCACACTAGTTATGCATAAATATGAATATGCATTAGAAGCAAAAACAGGTGAGGATGAAAACAGTGGACAGAAACCTTTGAATACAGCCTGGAACAATGTCTCTCCTTCTCACACACACACACACACACACACACACACACACACACACACACAGAGCTACGTCAATCTGAACAAGCTGATTAAAATTCTTTTGATTAACCAAAGGGAATAAAACCGAAAATTTAAACAAAAACAATGGGCAACAAGAGGACGGTTAAAGCTTTCCCTTTTTTCTGACAACCCCCCCCCCCCTCAAAGACACTCACACACAGACGCACACACCCAATGGCCAACGCTGTCTGGAACATCTGCCGCGGCTCCAGTTGGCGGAACGAAGCCCCCATCTTCCTGGACCGTCTCACTGCAGCCCACGCTGTTGCGAGGCTTGAGCCTCAAACTCCGAGCTGCGGGCCGTTGCCCCCCCCTCCCCGCCGCATCTCACAGCATGCGTTTCGTTGATATGCTTATGGGGTCGTCATGGCTGCACTTGATCTACATCGGTTCAACCCCAGGACACCAGAATAAATAAATAAAGAGACATCCCCCCACCTCGAATGATGAAACACAACCTTAACCCATGCTCCAACATCTCTGTCAGGAATCAGAGCGCACACAGAGACCTTCGGGGGCTCGGTCTGAAGTCACCCCTCCCCCCTGGCACAGCGAGGATGGATGCGAAGTGGCAGTTGCCTACAGCCTGGGGGTGCCCTCGCTGGACCCCAGGAAACGAGGACCTTCTGAAGCCCAGAGCAGGACAGGCAACGTCCTTAGAGTCCAGGTCCTCAAACGGAAGTGATGCGTCAATCAAACTGTGCTACAGAATATAAACACCAATGTTTACTCCCAGCAGAGATAGTGAACGGCTAGCGGTGTGTGGAGCTGTAAAAACTGTACTTTATAAAACTATTCTTTATATACTTTTATATAAAATTGATTGTAACTGCCCATGCAGGTCTCTGAAACAGGGCAGATTAACATACTTAGGTATGATGAGTTCTGCTTCGCGCCGGGACACAGGAGTCTGCAGAAGTGCAAGGAAAACCAACAATTAGCTTAATCTTACTCCACTTATTTTCATCTGTGAGCCGCACTATCGCTGTACATTTACACCCTCAATCCCAGCCCCTACCCCAGCGTTAACCAGCACTCCTTAATGCTTCCCTTTAGCCTACAGGCATATCTGCAAATTAACATCCAAAATAAGTCAAATAACCTAACAAAAAATGTCCTAATTTTAAAATAGCCATTAAAATAGATTTACATAAAAAGCTACTAAGATTATTTAAAATTGTGACCTACTAGAGATTTCCAATATAACACATTTACAGTGAGTGCGTGTAAGTCTACTGATTATGGCCTTATTGGTGATGCTAAAGTGGCTTGTATCTCTATTTATGCTAATATTTCTGCGTGATTTGTGCCATCACATAAATAAGGCTGAAACGCTTCTTAATACAGAGGCCAGTTCGGAAATTGAACAGGGAGGCCATTAAGCTCCCTCACACTACGCAGTGTGTGAAGGACATAGACTGGACTTTATAAGGCCAGGCATTCGGGGAACGGGAAGAGGCACCCCCCGCAGGCCACCAGGGGCCCACGGGGGAGGGGAGATCATGTCGACCTGGAATCAAAGACCGGACTCCTCGAGGAGAGTCAGTGTCACCGTGGAGATCGACTGAGAGAGGAAGAGGAAAGTTCTCCCTGGAGAACATGAACAGGCTCCTTCACAATGCCGCTGAATACTTTCTCCAGGCCCTGAAAGTCCATCACTGGGTTCTGCTGGTAGCATCAGCCCTGTATTCTGTTATACCCGTCTTGGGAAGCGAATCCATTGGTGGAATGGGAGGGGCGTTCACAACTCTTCCCCTGTTGAATCCCCGAGGTGAAGGAGATTTAACCGCATCGGCCTGGATCCCATCACCAAGGACTGCCTAGGTAGTATTGAAAAGATGGGCCCATCCATTCCGACTCCACGTTTAAACTCCCGGGATGGCTCACCAACCCTGCCCGCCCCTTCCCAGGACCACGACCTGTCGATGAGCGGGTCCCCTAAACTTCTCTGCTTGCGGGCCGCCTGTCTTTCGAAGCCTTACATAACTCATCGATAAATCATTCTCTCTGTGCCAAGAAGGTAATGTGGCTTGTTATGTAAACGCTCTATGTTTTTGAACCGCCGAGCAAAGAGAAGCGAAATGTTCAAAAATAAACTGGGCTGCTTTTGTGGTTCCCCTAAGTAACGCAACCTAAGACCTTCGCCGTGAATCAGAGCCTTTCAGGAAAGGTTTCCTGGGAGCTTCAGCCCGGCGGAGGTTCAGTTCGCTTTTTTCAGCGGAGCCCAGAAACTTGGACCGGCTTCGACTCACACAGGCTTCCGGCCCAACGCAGACATCCCAAATCCCGGGTGTCCTCGGCTTCTTGGGCTAAGCCGTCCCGTTTCCTTAAAGCGGAGCACCGATGGCAGGTCGGCGCAGTCCCACTGGGAGACGGAAAAGCTCAGGGTGTCCCACTGATGCTGGACACCGTGGTGCAGTGGTTGGTTGTCATGGGAGGAAAGGGCAAATATCTTCGGTTTACTCAGGCCTTTTTGGGACACCTACTCACACCTGCTGCTGCATTTATAACCAAAAATATTCGGAAGAAGGGACGATGTCAGACTGCTAAAAACAGAAATAAAAAGAAGGGAAACACAGCCTTTGTTCTTACCTAACACTCCATCTGCAGCAAATAGTTTTTGTTTTAATGAAACGCAGCGGGAAGGCAGACCCCTCATTCAAGGCCGAACATGTTGGAGTGCTTTTAATGTGGATTAAAACGGGGTGTTTGTAATATTTCACCACACGAAGATACGAATTCAGTGAGGATGCAGCACACTGAACTGCATATCCAGCCTTCACGCAGGCAAATATGTCCCCCAAAATGTCAAGAAAAGTCTCCCTGAATGACGCCACTTAGCTTAACATTCTGAAGCTCGTGTCAAGCGATTCCCCTGCCCAAGTCCCTTGCTGGCCGTGTAGGCAGTGATGGGCATCAGATGTGGGATACCAACAGCCTCCTCGATGGACATTCTCACATCCCGCGGACCAACCAATCCACGTCGTACAGAGCACCGGCACTAAGGAGCAGATGCTGTCTGCTACTCTTCATCTCGGATGTGTTGTTGAAGCCTCATACCGGGTGTGATCCTGACCTGGAAGGCGGCGAATGCCGCTTTGTTATCTTAATTGAAATTGGCGCTTTGCAAATTGAAATATCACCCCCTAATAAACAGCCCGTCGGCCATTATGGATCGTCTGTCATGCCACACGGCCGCCGTGTTTTAGTTTACATTCACCAATGGAGAGCTGAGGCATGTCACCAGGCTCGTGCTCCAGAATCCGAATGGATCACCAGCAGTTGGCCCTGCATTTATGGATGGACAATTGGTCACCGTGGAGACACCGTGGACACAAAGGGGACTCAGCCGGTGCCTTCAGATAGCTCACACTGAGGACCAGGGTTCCGGAAAGATCCACTCGGTCTCTGGTTATAGGTGAACAGGGCAGCTCTTTCTTCTGAAGCTACTAAAGGGTGTTTTTTTTTGGAAGTCTTCCACAGTTTTTTTTCATCTAAAACCTTCTGAAGTGTGTTTCTGATAATATGCAACGGTCAGCATTTACTACAGCTCACAAGTACACATCCTGGCCTGCTTTTAAATCTAAATATGATAATAATAATAACTGAAAAAGGATAAAAACACCATCACATCAGAAGAAAACCACGCACAGCTGGGTACAGCTGTTTTGTTTATTCTTCCCAAATTCCATGCTTATACAGTACCGAGCTGAGTCTGGAGCCCAAAAAGGAGGACACTCTGGATGGGACACCCTGAACAGGACACCCTAAATTGGACAGCTAGGAGGACACTCTGGATGGGACACTTTGAACAGGACACCCTAAATTGGACAGCTAGGAGGACACCCTGGATGGGACAGCCTGAACGGGACAGCCAGGAGGACACCCTGGATGGGACAGCCTACAAACTGACACTGCCATTATTAGTATCTGACAGGTACTTAGGTGATAGATGGGGATTGGGGAGAATTCTCTGGGAGTCTCACACAAAGTGTGAAACCTCAACGAATTGTTTATGCAGGTTATGCCGTACGTCAGGTCATTTAAACACATGCCCTGGAATGAAGGGAATATATGCAGATGTCATGTTTTAATTTCCCAATCACCCCCCCCCTCCCCACACACATAATGGAACAGTGGAAATACCCAGTTTTGGTTGGAGCAGGTGTATCCCAGGAGGGGGATGCACAACTGAATGCTGGACAATAGCACTGAAACAGAAGAGCACCGTGAATGAAGCACCCAGCTCGTCTGTCAATGCCCTAGGCGCGCATCCGTTACACTTCACTGCCCTGACTCAGACACCTGCTGTGGGTCCAGGACTCAGAAGTCGCTGAAACTGATGTCCAGCCACAATCAATCTCTGAATAAATACAGCAGGGGTCAGTCCATCACATGAGTTCTTTCCTTATTTAAACAGGCACACACCTGCATACAATCTGCCCTCAGTAAAAGAAACGGTCGTCCAATAATGCTGTTCGAAGTCTCCATTTCCCAAGCCCTCTTCAATTTGGACCAAGTCCCTCGCAAATGCCTCCTGGGGAATCCCTAGAAAGACAGCTGCCCTCAAAATACTGCCAATCAAGGGGCGGAATCCGCCTTTACAGTGTAAAAAAAGAAATAGACTCCTCCATCCCCTATTGGAGGAAAATGTAACATTCCATCTCACTTTGACAAAGTTAACTTGATGAAAAATTAGGGTGCAAGTAGCCGTAGGCATTGTGATTTATGACATCCATATTCTAATTCTACTCCATTCTCATAAAACCTCTGCACTTTTTTTCCCTTCCTTCTAAGGGCCTGTTCTCATTTTCAGCCAATGCTTTCCAGTCAAGGGTTTTAAAACGCACTTTCCATTGGATAGTGAGGAAAGAAAGTTTTTCTAATCTCTCTGCTTCTAGAGACATCATTAAGCATCGGCCGTCACTTTCCAGGCTACGATAAACAAGAACCATTTGCTCGGGAATCATTAATTATGACAAATATCCCGGAAAGCTATGTTTGGTCCACAGAATTGCAAGATGAGTAACGTCTGTTTGAGGAGGCCTTGTGGATGGAGAGGTTAGGTGGCTGGAAAGCTGTCATCAGGTGACAGGATGTAATTCTTCCTGATCATCTTGAGAGAGAAAGACCAAAGTTACCGAGTAAGCCGGCCCCCGAGCATTCAAGGTCTGGCTAAATCGTGGAAAGGCGCAGTGGTGTTTTGGCAGCGCTGGTACGTCTCCATCACTCTCCGGGTGGGACAAAATCCTCCCACTGCATAGACCCGATGCTCCCCAGCTCATTGCATCACTGCAACCCCCGCCCCCCCCCCCCCCCCCCCCCGGCGCTTAATGGCTATTAAAACCTGCTGTCCTGCTCTCCTTTCTTCATTTCTGACAGCACATCCGTAGGACCGTGCCAGTTAGTCCGCACCTGAGACGGGGTCGAACCTAGCACCCGCAGCCCCCATTGCCGCAGAAGCAGGACGCTGCCAGAGGAGTGTGCGACAGGACACTCACCGTGACTTATTCACAAATCCATTCAGGGACTGCGGAACCTCACACGGCGGTCTTCTCAACACCACATCCTGGGCTGGCTTTGTGGCAGCCCCCAAACAACTGATTGCGCACAATACTATATGGACTTATTTGGTGTAATAATCACCTCAAGAAAGTCGTCAGGTGGATGGAAATGCTGCTCATGCCTTAACTCACCCGGGGTGGGGGGGATCGCGTTCTAGCTAAGATCAAAATTTACGACACTGTGGACTGAGAGACTAAATTGAACACCCGGCAGTAGGCTGAAAAGATTCAAATGCATATACACAAACGTTGTGATACCTCAAACAGAACTTTCACTTTTCTCATGCCATGATTAGAATAACGCCTCACACAGAGATTAACTTCCCTTATCGGTTTACTCTACTTTACATCCCAACTCCATCAGCATTTTGGGTTTTTTCGTCACACACACAAGCATCGCTGCCCAACTGAGGAGGCTACAGTGTGAAACGAGGAAAGTTACACTTCAACGAAGATGCAATGGACACCTCTATGGTAAAAGCAAAGCCCAAAGGATAGTGGCAATGAATCAGGAGAGGAAGGAGAGAGGAAAGTCGAGGGGAGGAAGATGAAGCTGATGACAGCTCGTCGTGGCTCACAAGTCCACTGCAATGTGGCTATACTGTGTCAGAAGCATTCGTAAAATAAACAAATGAAAACAGGGGACATCCAAGATGATAACTGACGGCACACTGAATGGTCGGACACTGGTTAGCTAGGGAGGACTGTTTTTTTGCATGTTTGTGCTATTTCTCATGTCTGTATTACTCCAATTTACAGGACAAAAACAGAAGTTGCCATAAACCCAGTGTGCAGTCAGTGTGGGATAAACACGAAATGACTGGAAAACAATACAGAGAAACAGTGTTCAAGGGCAGAATCGAAAAAGCAGAACTTACAATATTTCGTCATTCTGGAACTCCAGAACTCCATGGCAATCTTCAAAGTCCTCCCCTCCCCCTTTTGCTGTACCTTCGATGGTCTTGTATGGGACAACAACCACGCCCCTTGCCCCTGAGGTGCGAAGGACCTTCACTTCCATAATGCCAACGCTTTCGCTCACATGTGTCACTGGATCATCAAAGGTGAAGATGCCGGCGTGGTCGTCATCAAAGATGGTCACGGTGGCAGTGGAAGGCATCCCCAAGCAGGCCACGGTCTCCACGTGATTGGCTTCCTGGTTCTCATCCTCATTGCCCTCCAACACCACCTTCACGTTGCTCAGGTGGATCAAGAAGTTTTCATCCTCCTCAAAAATGTCGTCATCAATGATGCCCACCCGGATCTCCTTCTGTGTCTCTCCAGGCTTGAAGACCACGACACCTTCTGTGAATTCATAATCGGACCCAGCGTTTGCGGTGCCATCCTCAGTCCTGAAGTCCACCGAAATCGTCTTGCCTAAGTCGCCACCGCGCCTCAGAACATTCACAGCCACGGTACCACAGTTCTCCAAGCACTGGTACGAGCCCGGATCGAAGAAGATTTTGGAGACTGGGTCATTGTCCGCCACTTCGGTGCGCACCTCGTGCATGCTGACAGCCTTCCTGGCCTGGTCGGCAGCGTGCTTCTTCAAAATGTTTCCCGCCCCGGTCATGAGCCTGGTGGCCTGACAGCGATAGAAGGCTCTGCTTTTCTGTTGTTGGCTCAGGACCTGGTAGTTAGCCAGCTCAATCAGTTGCTCTACTTCCTTATCAGGGTGCTTCTGCTTCAGCTCCTTGAGAATTTTAGCCATATCTCTCCTGGTTTCCTCCTCATCCAGGTCTTTGTCATCCAAGTCCAGGCCCAGGGTTCCATCCAGAAAGTCCACGGCGTGAGAGTTCAGCATCTTGCCGTCCATCTCGATGTCGACCTTTGACGGAAGCGGCCGGTCACCTTCGGTCTCTATGATCATCCCACGTTGCTTCCCAGCTCTGTAGCGTTTGTACACATACTTGTAAAACAGAAGACGGCGGTCTGCAATCCAGGCAAAAACGACACAGAGGGGGAAAAAAAACAGAGTCAGCAACCCCTCCCACACCTGAACCACGCCTGGAGAGATGACGGCCAAAATCAAGTAAAGCCAGATGTAGGCAAAGATGCTCCAGGAGGCTGTCATGAAGAAGACCCTGAGATGCTTGACCTTCCGGTGTTCTCCTTCGGGGACGACATAGACGCAGAGGCCAATGATGACAAACATGTTGAAAGCAGCGCTGCCTACAATAGTGCTGGGGCCAAGGTCTCCGGCGTTGAAGTTGTGTCCACACACTTCAATGACAGACAACAAGATTTCGGGGGCTGAGGAACCAAGGGCCATCAGAGTGAGATTGGACACAGTCTCATTCCATATCCGCACGGTGGTTGTTGTCGTCTCGCCATTGGGCTTCTTGATGGTTATCTCCTTCTCCTGTGATGTGATGACCTCGATGGATGCCATGAAGCGGTCGGCGATGATTGAAACTCCCAGGAACATGTAAACCAAAGCCACAAAATAGACCGTGGCCCTCGCCACTTTGTCCCCAAAAGATGGATTCTGGGGCTCCCACACTGGCAACAGCACGCCAGGTGCACACTCATAGGTTCCAGTGCAGCTGGAGGAGCTGTTCATAGTCGGATGCATTTCCGGATCCGGGATCTGTTCTGGGTTCTCTGAAGCGGCATGTGGAAGTTGTAAGAACAAGACTGCCAGTACAATGGCAAGCTTAAAACCAAAGGACAGAAAGAATGACATCTGTGATCGTTCCATGATGCCAACAAGAATTCTACTGTCCAGCTATTCCCACGCCTGTGAAAAAAGAAAGGAATGGGTCACTGTGAGTCGGTTATCTAGAATATGATATTTAAAAGCTTAATTTTAGCTTAAATGAGCATTAAGAGCCAGTACTAAATTACTTCTAGCCAGCTTAAAGCATGGAGATAAAAAGCGAACTGAATAAAAACACGTATTTCTGGGACACTTTGCATAAAACAACCAAAACAAACGCAGCTCTGTAATGTATGTGCATTAAATTTAGAAGCAGCGCTGTTCATTTCTAACGACCTGCGGTGATCCGACGGCGACCGGAAAGTATTCCCGCTAGAGCAGAGATGCTAAAATACATTCACTCTGGCATTACAGCAAATACAAAGGGCGATCACAAGACGACAAATTGCTATGAGGGGCCAAAACTCCGCGAGGTTCTAGGGGCACCAGACAGACACAATGCACGAATACAGGCAGCTGGTACTACAGCGCAAACCATGCGCATTCTGCCCTGGTGAAGTGCTTGCAGAGATACGATGTATTTCCACATTAACGCTTAATTGTGCTTTATGTATACAGCAATCATCTGTATGCAGTGTTAAGGATTTTTAAGCACAGCTTAATTGCCAATAGCCTACGTTTCATATTCACGGCACTAAAAATATTATGAATTGATATATCGGCATAGCCTGGAATTCTGACTGTTCGGATAACCCCCTTCCATCTAAATGCACATACTCCTTTAAGTCAAACACCCGCTATCATCTAGGGGTTATGTTTTAACAAAGTACTGTTAAATCGAAAAGCATACTTTGCAAAGTGACAATTGCGCATCAATCGTAAAGTGAAGCCAGTTTTCAAAGGCACGCAGATCGTCCGAAACAGTGCGTAATCTCCTACACATTAACTTAATTTCTTCTCAAACGACTTTGGGTGTGAAAATATGAAGTGTTTAGATGAAAAAATACATCGCAACTTATCCTGGTCCAAAACTGCGTTAGAATAACTGCGCGTGAATAAATGAAAATGTTAATATAGGCACGCAGAGATACCGTTATAACAGCCCCGTTAACAAGGAGATGGGGCTCCACTGCCTATCATTCAATAGAAAACAGCAGATAATTACGGAATCTGACACTGGCTTTACAGTTATCCTCAATACAACTGTCCGGAGCTACAACACTTATAGATCACCACACATATATCCAAATGCACTTAATAAACATAAAATTAAGCCATATAATCACAATTCTGCTACAAACTGTCTACAAACAATCCCTATTATAGTACGTTAACTTATTCTACGCGCCATTCAGCTCGATTTGATGTTTATGAATTACTAATCACTCCATGGGAAAAAAAAATCAATGCAGCACCGTACCTTCCCTCCGAAATCACACACGGCAGAGGATGGTGTCAGTAGTGGATGCAGCCGTTGCACTGGTAGCGGTGGCAGTAGCGGCAGGCGTAAGTGGCACCACCGCTTGCATTCGTTTTGCTTTTTATACGAAAGCAGGAAGAGCTGCGGAAGCCTCCGAGATTCCCATGCACACGCGCTTTTTTTAAAACCGGTATGGTCGGAATAATCAGATAAGTGATGTTATCAGCGGATCTGCAGTTCCGAATACAAAAGGGTGTACTGGCAACTCTTCCTCATTCTTTATTTTCCGAACGGCCAGAGGGAGCGGGCTGCCGAGCTGGTCGGAGGCAGAGGAGAGACTGAGGCGCCAAGCTCTGCGGCGCTGCCCGTGTAGCGGAGTTGTGACCAACTCGCTCTCTCCTTCCCTCTCTCCCCCCACCCAGCTGTCGACTGCTCGAATATTTTCCGATTTCCGCCGGTTTCGTAGTCTCACTGAGAACGGGGAGAAAGACCACGCTTGCTAAGTATCACGGCCATTTGCTGGCCTTCTTATTGGTGTCCAGACCCTCCCACATTACCGTTCCGCGTTCTTCTCTTTAACTATGGTTTCCAACGCTTCATCGTGCTAAGATGTTGCATATTGAACATTGCACGTAAAGCATTTACACATTCGCATATGTAGCACCACGTGTGTGAATTTTGCTAGGATAAGATGCATCAATTGCTGGGAAAGTTTTAAAAAATTGTCCCTTGAAGCAACTTCTTACATGCAGGTGTGTGCACGATGATTTTTAAATGAAACAGTGTTGACACCAAGATCGTGCGGGGCGTTGTGCGTTTGTCTCAGGTTAAAAAGTGAACACGTTTCTGTGTCAAGTGAATGTTTTCCTAAATGACACGAATGCAGGCTTCCGACTGCGACCAGCCAGTTTTAATATTAGGAGTCTACACCTGATACGTAGTGTTTTTATGAATGGTGACGCACTGATTATTCTGAATGTGGAAAAACAGATGCATTGACTTGGTAACGCACAATACTTGTAGTTTAGCCAAGCTTCAGCAATCGATTTTTTGCTTTAACCATGTGATTCGATGTTGTATCTCGTAATGCGGATGGTTTAGGATAAATACTGGGCATATATAGTCTTTAGTATCCTTAGTACAGAATCGGTTTCGTTTTAATATTTCTAAAAGAGCACGATCGAGCACAGAATTCTGCAATCCTATTGCAAGTAGAAACTGCATTAAACTGCACAGAAGCAAGGATCTCATTAGACTTCTTCCAAATATTTACATAATTCACATGGTTTCAACTTAAGTTTTACAAATATACGTTGATAACGAACGCAGTCCGTACAAATATTGCGATGCTAAGGACATTGATACGAATAAACGCTGACGAGCTTAATCTTAATTTATTTTCTTTTAACATGCACAGTATGATTAACATCGACCGCGAAATATACAATTTGTCGATTTAAAGAACACCCGTTGACAGATTTAGTAAATATGCTTGTAAACCTTACACCATTACTACGTCCACTTAATTGATTGTGTTAATATTGCCTGCACAATACTACATAGAGTAGTTTCCTAAATGCCGCCTAGAAACAGGGTTTTGATTTCAATTTAACTATTTGTCGTGGTTGTATGATTTAACTGCGTCTGACTAAAGTATCTAATCTAAGCACCCGTGTTTAGTTGCATAATCTAACGTTCGAATTAGCAAACTCAAAGCTTAGACATGCAGTATAAGATCTACTATATTTCTGGCACTTAAATTACGATCGATGACCCACATGTAAAATAATGCGAAGCAATAAGGAATCGTCACAATAATTCATATCAATGCTATGCGACAGGTACTGCTGAAAACACAGATCACTCTCAAATCCAAACTTAACTAACATATTTGCCTTCAGCGTGACCACAGCCTACTATCTTCGGTGACTAAATCAGCCCTGACAACAAAACAAAACAACGCAAGAACCTGGCCAGCTAAATCAGGTTATATATCAGGAAGATCAACAGCACAGCAAGTGGAGTGAGGAGGTGCAGGTTATCGTGGCTTTGTATTACACTGCATCATGAGAAGCATCTTAAATGGAAAACTCAGAAATACTTAAGTTACAGTGTGCTGTGCATCATGTGGGCAATGAGCTTTCAGCTACATTGTAGGGGGAAAATGTAAGCATATCTGACAAAAACAGATGAAGTGATAAAAAATTACTCACTTTTATAAACATTAGGCTCACAAAGACCTTTCCCCGCCTTGACCTGATCAACCTTGCTTTGGCCAAGCGGTGTAAGAAATGTGACTGTTTTGCATGCAGTAATGAGACATCACCAGTAGGGGCACTGTAATTGACCTTCATTAACATGTCTTTTGGGAAAACCTGCCCCCCCCACTAAAGTGCAACATCCCAGGTGGCATAATGGTATAATATCCACAGTACATCGTATGAATGGCTAGCAGATTGAGTTGTACAGATCAAGTACTGCTATTTGTCTCACAGCAACTACATTTTCTCTGTTTTACAGCTATGAAATGGGAATTTGATCAATAGCCCTAGTACAGGCAAGCAACGGCAGGAATGAGTTTATAGAAATGATAAGGAGGAGCTTTGTGAAGTCTTTCACCCAAGGTACAAAGTCATTTGCTTGCTCCATCTTTCCTGCAATACATTAATGATGAAACTCGAAGAGACTAAGGATCCCAGCTGGAACGGCAATGGACACCTGGGCCAGAATTTAGCGTTTTGCTTTTCCCCAATGCAAAATTCTCATGGTAGCTGGTTAAATTACGGTATTCAGGACTGACGCTGCAACTTCTGCAAGCTGGAAACACATCACTGTACTACAAGTAATTCATTTGGATTAGTCGGTCTGGTCCAGTATTGTTTTGGTCCAGAAAGCAGGAGGACACCACTTTGTAACCTGGAAACAGGAGGATCAAAACCCTCAGATCTCCTGCTGCAGTCATCTCAAGAAAAGTATTGAACCTGACTTTCCCCAGGAAAACATACAGCTGAATATTTCACAAAACAAATGTAAGTTGCCTTGAGAAAAAAAAGAACATCAGGCAGTTAAATAAATTGCTTTGGATGTTCACTCTGCTGCTGAGCACCTACGGTGTATCTGAGAAAGGCTGTCTGTTGTCTCTCCTAGGTGTGCCAGAATGTGCCCATTCAGCGTGGAACTGGCCATGGAACGAGTTTCCAATGGAAACGATGACTCTGGATTTTTCTCACCAGCCATGGTGAGAAACCGTTGTCACGCAACTTGCTCTGAGGAAAGTGACCTTCTGCAGCCCTGTGCAGAACAACAAGGAAGTGCTGGTGTTATCTCTTTAATGTTCAGCATTCATAACCCAAAACTTCAAAAATAAAGTCACATCTACTTCCTCCTTTCTACAATTTATAAAATGCAGTCCATGAGCACAAAACAAACAACATATTTTCATTTATCAGACACAATAAGCACATTGCCACCTATCCCAGAATTACGTATAACCTATATTCCATCTGCTGTCCCTAGACTTGTGATACGATTACAAATAGCCTGCAGACTTTTCAATACCTGTATTCTTTTTGCACAGGAAAAGGAGAGATAGGAGGATGTGAATGTCCTGGGGAGGAGCCAGTGAAGAGCAAATTGAGCAACCTGTAACAAATCGTGAATAAAAAGGAATAAACTTTTGTTTGTACCTTAACGACCAAAGTCAAATCTGTCGTAGCCTTTCCCAGGTTCCAGCCTATATTCTCAAGTCCTTGACAGTTTTCTGTGCCAAATCTGAAATGTTTTGTCCTAACCCTCCTTGCCATTCCGTAAATCCCTCTCCCAAAAGACACCCCCATCCCTTCTTCCCAAAACCCATGCATCACGTGGATCTGCACGCGGGCGGCAGTCAAACGGCCCTCTGTGCAGGAATTTATAAACGACGGTTACTTTATAAAGCCTGCTATCAGGCCGGAGATATATGGGGTCGTTTTCTGTGCTGGTATGCATTTTTAAAAACGATTTTAATTTGCATTACATAACCTGTTATTTATTAGGCATTTTATCCTTAGGCACTTCTAAGCGTGAAGGACTTGTAAAACAGCCACGGCACGCAGGGTTAGCGACAAAGAGCAGGTACTGGACAAATTTACTTAGGGCCTCCATGCCTGCTACTTGGTTATGCAACCATATAAAGGCAGCAAGCAAGGGGCATGCTCACCAATCCGGTGATGTCATTGTGGAGGGATTGTGTGTCACTCATCTCCAAACAGCAGGGTCAGCAGGCCAGCAAGTCACATTTTGTACACCCCCACTGGCATTTGGTAAAGTGTTCCTAACACACTAACGCCCTAGAGATGGTCCTCAAGGTCATGACCTTATTTACAACACCGCCATTTTAGATCAGGACACTAATAGTACTGTGCAGTAGAACATTAAAGGTAACAGTCTCCCAAACGTCAGTCATCAAGCTGAACCTAACATTCTGAAACGGGCTGAAACATCAAAGACTATTAAGCAGCTCGCCTTGTGTGGAGAGCACCTCAAACAGTCGGTAATAAGGACTGACAGGCAGTCCCAGTGGCAATGATGACTCATTAACAAATATGTGGATGGTTCCCCTGCCTTGATCCCCCTGCTTTCCAGCCAGACGGCTGAACTTCACAAGGCATGCATATTTACGGCCAGTCTTTTGGTAAACGCGGTGACCTTCAGGTTGGTCAAGGTGCTGGTACAACAGAGGATAAATCTCTCACTATCAGTTTTGCTGTGACCAAGGACCTCAGTGTGAGATAACAGATAGGCAAAAATGCCACAAAATAATGAGAAACGAGAATATGAAGATAAGATAAGATAAGATAAGATAAGAAGAACTTACTTTATCCCGAGGGAAATTCTTTTGTCATACACATGCTCAGTGCAGTAAGAGAGACAGAGATATACCTACAATATAAGAAATAAGAATATATATATCTAAGAAATAAGATGAATATGAATTAGGCCGAGCTTCATTTGCCGGTAACAGCTGCATGTTAAATGATTTACAGATGTGTGAAACCCACGTTGTGGTTATGATTCACCTGTGACGCTTCAAGCTTAGGGGCTGAAACATGCCCTTGCTGAACAGAAGGAGCCACACATCACCGCTGACCGCTTTGCGGCCTGATACCATCTGACGGAGTCATAGTTGACCACAGAGCAACATGAGACATCTGCTGGTTTCATCGCACACCGTGTCTGAGGGTTTGAAGTTCACAGTGGTTTGAACAGAGCTGGTTTCACATCCCTCTGAAGAAGGACTGCATTTTTTTCTGTCCTGAGTTATCATCGTATCATCGTTATTGGGTGCCCTTGAGCTGATGGCAACTTCTGCTGACCATATAGATAGCATTCCTCCAGAGAAGTGTTTCCCAATCCTCGGGGTTCTGGGGACCCACAGCCGGTCCACGTTTTTGCTCTTCCTGAGCTCCAAAAACGTGGACTGTCTGTGGGTCCCTGAGGACCAGATTGGGAAACAGTGCTGTAGAACATTCTGTCTTCTTTCCAGGTCCATGGGCTTCCTTGCATCATTCCTTGCATCAAAGTCATTTTGTACCTCTTCTTCCTTTAGTTTTTCCTAGTTTTATGGTCCAATTTGCTGGGTTTTATCATAATGTGGCCGAAATAAGACAATTTCACTCTAGTCATTTGTGTATCAGGTGAAAGTTTGGACTTGGTTTTATGGAGAATCCACATACTTGTCCTCCTTGCGGCCTGTGGTTTTCTTAAAATTCACCACCAGCGCCAAAGAACAAAGGTGTCAATAGTCATCCTACTTGTCCAGTTGTCACATCAATAGATAATCACAGGAAATACCATCTTCTGAAGAAGTCTTATCTTTATTCTAGAAATACATCTGTATTTTCAAAGATTTTTATCTAGCACCTTTCGCTGAAGCTGAAAAGTGCCAGTGACTGTTAGATTCTTTGTTGCCAATTGTTCCACGGAGGCAAGATCTATCTATAACCTCTATGTCTTCAGCATGAAAACTAAAGTTAGCTATGGCTCCTGTAGTCATAACTATTGTTTTCTTCACATTTGGCCATAGTGTCATCTTTTCTCTCTGTTCTCTAACTTTAACTGTGCATTAACTGTCATCACTCTTGTTCGGGCTCAAATCTGTGTTGAATGATATTTAGCATAATATTACTGGAGTGAGATATGAGGGAATTTGTGCGATTGTTATAGGGAGCGAGAGTCAGAGGGACATATGCTGAACCTTCATTAGTAGAGCTGTGAATGTCAGCCTCACTCTGGTTAGTCACACCACGGCAGACTGGACCTGCACTCGTCCCTCACTCATCCTCTTTAGATGCAGGTAGAGCCGTCACGATCACACAGGTAAATTCGATTACTCAATTTGATTTCTTGGCAATATGGTGGAAGAAGATGCCACACAGTGGATGAGGGTCCAAATAAAGAGGAAAGCATCAGTTGTGCGGAAGCACTTCATATTAAAAGTGAAAGGAAATGCAGTCCGTCTGTCAGCATTGCGAAGCAGAACTTAAATATCACCACGGCAATGCAAATGAATCCTAAAAGAAGACATAGTGGTTCGATGGACTCACCCAGTGATGTGAGGGTAGCCAAAGATATGGGTCATTTAGCCGCTCAGAGTGCCCTAGCCTGTCTTTGTCATCACTTTGACTAAAATCATTTTGCTTAATTTACTTCCACAATTCATGTATGTTAAAATAATCACTCCGCCATCGCAACATCTTACATAATATGGTACATAAAACCATATAATATTAATTATTATTTCTGAAAATATTGTTTGTTTTGAGTAGGACTGAATGATATTGGAAAAAGTTCATATTTGTGATATTTGAAGTTTTTGCGATACTTAGGAGTTGAAAATTAACTATATAGTCAAAAAGAACTTATAATCTACCGAAGGAGACTCAGATAAGCTGGTGGTTTTGCCATGAGAGTTGCATCAACAGGCAGAAAACAGTGCTGACAAGTCATTTGCTTTTGCTCAATATCGTCTCTATGGAAATATTTCCGTACAGTGGAAGACTTTCCATGACCAGTTCCTGTTTGATTTTCTCCAGTTCTCTCATCTTTTGTTTCATTTCTCACAAATGCACCACATGGTCTATGAGCGAGTCCAACAGCAAGACCTAGGATTATGACTCATGCAAAAGCAGCGGCCGTAGACTTTAGACATTTTTTTTAACATATGCTACATAATGTTGAAATTGAACCGTCATTAAAGTTGCAAAGCTTGCAAAATTTTGGGACTGACTGAAAATGTTTCAGTACAACTAGTGATGGTCTCATCCCAACAGACTATTGTGGTCCAATGTGACAACCGCATGTGCGTGAAATGCCAAGGCGATATTAACGTGACACATTGGGCACGCCGCGGGCTGTATGGTGAGGTGGTACGACGGTGTGGCGGCACTCCGCAGTTTCGTGTATGTGTGGAGTTTGCACGTTCACCCCGTGTGGGCGTGGCTTTTCCGGGGATCCTCTGGTCTCCTTTCACTGTACAAAAACATGCAACTTCAAGCAAATTGAAGTGCCTAAAGTGACCCTATGTGTGACTAAGTGTGTACCTTGCAATGGCTGGTGGGTTCCTGCCTCATGTCAATTGCAATGTGTGTATATATTATATTGTATAATAATACTGTATATATATACAATGACTCGATGAATGACGGGATTAATCGGCTGATAACTCAATTAATGATATAATTGATAGTGACAGTCCTAAATGCAGGGCTGTTCTGAACATCACCATGCAGTGTTTGCTGTCCGGGCCACATCACATATCCACCCACGCTCAAATGCCGAAGCGCCAGAATACTGTATTCTGTAACTTGTGAGCCTTTGTGAACCAAAAAAAAGGCAGCGTGACATACACATCACAACCATTGTGGCGTTCAAATGGATTTTGGGGTGGTCAAGGGTTTGAGAAACTTTATTTACATATTATGCTGGTGGTGGGGGGCGGGTGACACATTGGGGTTTTAACAGCTATATTGCCCAAGTGTCCGCATGAACCGTTCACATGAACCGTACGCACAACGTCTTCGCTGCTCTAGATTACAAGATCATCATATTTTAAGGCTAAATAAGGATGTATCTGGTCAATGGCTCTCCAAATGAAACACTTGTGCTTCCATTATAATCATGCAGTGATTACAATTAGAATATAATTTATTAACGAAACTGCAAAGGTTAAATAGGAAGCACTCAAAAGTATTAATAACCAAAGTTTCCTTTACTGAATCTGGTTTAAATTGTTTAGAAATACTGAAATATAATATCAATCACATGCGTTTGTTTACATTTATCAGTGATCTTAATCACTGTCTTCAATAGCTTAAATTTTTATAGAAATCCATCAGTAAGTAGAGCAAAGGTATGGGGCTATTTCCATGGCAACTGATCACCATTCCCCACACCCACTGGCTCTTCAATTAATGAAACCAGCTGGTCCTGATTGGGCTAATTGGCTTGTTAGGAGCTTAAATAAGGTCAGCTGGGGTGTTGTGGGGGAGATGGGGGAAGCTGCTGCTTTATGGGCTGCTTGTGGGTTTTGGTCTGTGCCCTTCAGGTAATGGTGCTTCTGTCACCTTTCTTTTCAACTTTGTGACTAAATGAATTTCTTAAACAATTACGCTCTGTGCAGCATCTCTGTGAAACTCTTTGGCAGACCTTTGTCCTCCAATCTGCTATAACACCGCAATCCTTTGTATAGACTTATGGGAGTTTAATTACACAGAAATGTTCTCAGGACTGAATGAAAAATGATTAGTTCAGAGAGAGAACCAATAAGATGGTAAAGGAAGTAGGTCTGAAGAACCAGAGGAGACAGGACCAATACATCTGATTGGCCTGAACTAGCCATTTTCCATTATGGCTTCAGAACATTTTTGTGTAAGTAAAATTCTCACAAGCTTTGTACAACTGACTGTTTATGAAGCAATAGATTAAGTACCAAGTACAATAGCATAACGTCTGCAAAGACATCACCTGCAAAAGTTTTTCTGTCCCCAGCAACCTCACATGGAACTTATAGGAGTTTAGGGAGTTTCCTACGGTTTATATGTTTCTGGGCAACATTCAGGCTAATATTGAGAGGGTTTTAATTTGAGAGCTTATGGGGTGATATATTCATCCATCCATCAATCTTCTAACAATTTATCCAGGACAAGGTCATGGGGAACCAATCACAGGAAGGACATTGTGCAAGGTCTTTCCATTGCAGGGTGTAACCACTCAACAATGGGCAATTCAGAGATTCCTGCTGGCCCTTCAGTCTGTGTCACAACCTACTTGGTTGCTTTAGCAAAGGATGTTTAAAAAAAAAAAAAAAAAAAAACTGCTCGGACTGCCCTCGAAACATTTCAATGAAATCTCCAGTCCTTCAATTTTACGTACATAGTGTTCTGTTGCTGGAGGAAGTTGATGCCTTTCAATTACCCCCGTGCATCCTGAGAAATGGGTCAAGCTGTGAGGTGGGCGGATCGATGAGATCTCCGAAAGCGCACTTCACCTGAAGTTTACGACCTGCTCCATCACCATGGTCGGCCTGCCTGTTCTGGAGAGATCTCTCGGGGAAGATAATTCATGGAACTGTGCAAAATGAGACCTAAAACTGTGTCCTCGTGGAGGGGGGGGGGGTCTACGTTACTATAGGCTGTGCTTCACTTGGACAACCTCCTTCTCTGGGGCATAAACCTATATATACAGTCTAGTACCTGCATCTGCTGACGGCAGCACAAACGGCTCGACTTTTTTTTTTGGATTTTTCAAGGCCGTTACTGTGCATTTAATATTCCTTAATATTAGGATACTGGTACTTTTATGCAGGGGCTGGTCATCATCGGGGGGAGGGGTGGCGCTGTGGCTTCATTATCTGATGGGGGTGGGGGCTGCCGAGGACCTTTGAAGGTCGTCATGCAAGCGAGGGACCAGGGTCCCCGTCTGTGTCACATGTCCGGGAGTGTGAGCATGTATGGCTCACGTCATGTGACCAAAGACACACTTCCAAGTTGTGAGGCCTCCCAGTGTCATATTGCAGCACTATAAAGTGCACGTGTACACACACACACACACACACACACACACACACACCTTTGTGTGGTCTCCATGTTACCAGCTTACCTAATAGTGCTGTCCAGCTTGGTGAGGCACCATTCTGAAGATGGAAACAGAAAGCCAAATAAAAGCAGATAACTCATGAGAAAGGGAGCCCAGCCTGTCACTTTACCGGCACATTTCGCAGCATTACTGCGGTCGCCGCGTGCAGTAACGACCTCCTGCAGCAGCCGCTGACATTACTGCGGCGTGCTCTCACCTCCCTGAAGGACACCAGGCCTGGCTCCGTCATTCCTGCTTCCTGCTCGGCGTTCCTGTAATTTATCACCCACACGGCCCACCCCAACACCCCTCCCTTTGACTCCGTGCTGCCTGTCAGGATCCAGCCTGTTTACGGAGACGGGCGTTGAGGCCGAGGGGAATCGGGGCGCCCGTGTTCCCCGCTCCGCCATGGCGGCCCGGACCATGAAGCCGAGATCAGACCCACGGATTTACCGAGTCGACATTCTGCTTCGTATTCTCACAGGCCCCGCTCACATTGTCATAACAGCCGCATTGATGTGCTCTGGGCGCGCTCATTATGCAGTGTTTAGATGGACCGCTTAAGCAAACACTGGCCGATCGCTCCGCCGGCCGTCTGCGGCCTGAGCAAACAGACACGATTAAACCTCAGAATTGCCGTTAGACTATCTTCTGGAGGATAATGTGAGTTAAAGAGCGAGATCTAGCGGGAAGAACTTTGACCTGAAATCACGCTGCACATTTGTGTCCAAAGTCCTCACTAATATCAACAGAGTGAGAGGGTCCCTTCAATTAAAAATGTACAGTTTTTTAATTTTTTGTTTTAGTGTTGCAAGTGCCAAAATCTAAACTCCTCCGATTAGTTATGTTTAATGCGTGTTAGTGAATTACATCAGAGTCAGTATGACGTCACCTGGACTTCCAATGGAAACATTCCTGTCCTCTTCTGACTAATCGGCCATTTCGAAGCCGATAGCTTGCCCTCAATTATGCTGTCTAAGGAGGTAATAAAGGCCCCCTCCCCCTACACCGTGGGGCACAATCCATCTTATTTATATGGAAAATGGGGGCCCCTGTGCCTCCAGACCCATCCGGAGCGTGGCACACATGGATCCTGGCATCAGGCGCCAGGCTGAGCCCGGATGTGTGTTGCATGGGCGCCCGCTGCTTCCGTCTCCTCTCTGCGGGTCTGGCGGGGGTCAGCCAGCGGCTTCCCAAAGTCACACAAGGACAGCCTGCCTCCTCTTCACTCCTGACATGGTTATTCACATATGTTTTACTCAAGTGACTCAGCTTAAAAGCCTCCAACAACAGGGCCACTCGTGGGATTTTAAATGGACCTTTATCTGTGCAGCTATCATGCTATCTTCCTGAATTGCGAGCCTCTGTCTTCTTTCCTCACTGTATCAATCTGTTCCTATTAAGCGTTCCTCTCGGTTGGCTGGGTGGCAGTTGGGGGGGGCTGCTCTGTGTGGGTTTCCTGTTGCCCACAGAGTCCAGCTGGCTGGCTGTCTCTGGCAGATGCAAAAGCCGCGGTCCCGTCCCAGGAGTGGTGCATGAAGCCGCGATTCACCACTGTCTTACCCGTTCCTGAGGCTGTTTTCAAGGTCCTATATCTGCAAGAGCCCTGGGCTCCCCGACCGGGCTGTGAACCTCCTGGCCGTCTGTCACTGGCGAGTCGTCCCGCGGTTGTGGTGACACACATAACCGGCCTGATGGGGGTGGTTCAGTAAGTACCGTAAGTCACCCCACGTGCCTGGACCCCTTCCCTGCAGGGCTGAGTTTCGCTAAGCCCCTCTCCAATTGAGACACACACCTGGTCAGAATTAGGTCTCTGCCTCTCTCTCTCTTTCTATTGCCTCTCTTCCATTTCCCTGAGGGAGCATCATACAAGCATAAATGGTCCAATGCACTGGATGGAATTCATTAAAAAAAAGTGCCATTTTCGAGTTCTCTGCGTTAAAGGTCAGCTGGAATACGCCCAGACAGTTAAATTATTGAAGATGTTTCCTTTTCATTGGTTCCCCTGCGGAAATACTTTTAGTCTCTGTTCATAAACCTCACACCCCAGTGCTCCAGTTGGGGCTCCAGCTGGTGAACCTGAAAAATTTGACTTTTTAATGATATGTTTAGAAAAAAAAAGAGGACACGGCCTAAGGTTATTGTTAGCGTTTTAGTATATCAGAGTGATTAACATACCTTGAAGAATAATCACTCTGGGCAATGAAATACAGCCCCATATGGTAATTGAAAACTTTACAGGGAAATTCCAGTGGTCAGAGAGTAGTTTGAGATCCCATAACCTTTGGGTAGCCAGTGATCCAGCTTAGCTTACTTAGCTGTTGAGGGGAACTGCATTTTCAAATCATTCTGAATGGTCTTTCTACTCACTGCGGAATCTAAATGTAAAATTCAGCAGCCAGAACAGAGGTCAGGGTCACTTACGCCCCCAGTTGAGGCTGCCACCGCCATTCTGAGCCTGGAGACGAGTTGTAGAAGAGTGAAGAAATCCCAGAATCAGCAAATTCTACTGGCACGCACAGCTGGGACCAGGAACATGGAGGGTGTCGGGCAGGCTGTCTTTGCAAGTCGTTACAGCAGGGGAGGCCTCCGGCACCCAGGGGGCCTCGTGGCACCGAGGAGGGCATGTTGCAGAGTCACAAGGTTAAAGCATGAACACCATACATGGAAGAAACCTTTCTTTACCTCAGTGAATTCACGGGCCATGTTTTTGTGTTACCCCGGTGTGTGCAGCGATGGATAAAACGTGCAGAAATAAGTTGATTCCTATTCATGTCATACCTATATTTTTAGCAGAGCAATTCATTCCTCTTCTCTACCTCATCATAAAGTTACTCAATGGGATCCTGCTCTCCTGCACATTTTTCCTCTCAATTCATTACAATTCCAGTAGACCTCTGAATGAAAAACATGGCGGCCGGAGATCACATGACCACCATTCAGATCAGAAGCAGTCATCGAGGGGGCGGAGAGTGAAGGAGCCGCATTTCTGCAAAGTGTCAACACAACATGTTCCGATGCCGTGTCTGAAAGAAAGAACTGATGCATCTGTCAGGCAAGCGGGAGCGAGGATTTGCATGAGAAGGTGAACGGCAGCAGGAGTGTAAGTAAAAGAAGTGGGAGCGGATACTTCCTGTCATACGCAGCAGGCCGAAATAAGGGGAGGAAAGCCGTTTCAAAGAGGATAAACCCCTTAAATGCTATTTTGTTACGCTAGGCTATTTTATTACATTGGTTGTCTTTCAAATGTTGCAGCTCCTTAATGCTTAAAATGATACTGGTGCTTTAATAAATGGGGAGGTCTCTGATTTATAGACCCTGTCAATGGGAAGTGGAGGAAGGCTCAGATACCATCAAAACATTGCAAACAGCTCTGCGGAGTTGGGCAGGTCTCCAAACAAGAGTCCGCCCGTCTTCACAGGACACTGGAGCACTGCCGTCCATCACTGGGGCCGTTCCCGTTGCATCCAGAGCTCCGGATGATGAGGGCGGAGGGTTTCACAAGCCGCGGGGGGCTGATATGTACACAGAGGGCAATGATCAAGGAAATGTGCCGTGAATGATACCTCTGCCAAAGGCTTGGGATTACGATGCCAAAGTTGGAGGGCCACCAATCAGAGAAAATTGGCCCCGTTAGCATGACAAAACAAGCCTGGCCCGCTAATGCTATTAAGGTCATGAGATGCACTGAACATTCTGCCAACGGCACCTTCGCCATGTCAATGTGGCATCTCCCACACGCAGCTGCTGCCCTGACCCATGAACCGGTGGCCATAGGTTAGCTGCAACACCTGTTTTTGGCTATTTGCCGAAACTTCAGGATCCATGATTTGGACAGCTGGCCAGCGCGTGTCTGTGGAGCGACACCCACAACTGCCCATGGCTGATCCCGGCATCGGCGCTCCCTTAAACCCACTCCCTCCGTCCCTCAAGGTCCTTGGAGGTGCCTGATTCACCTGCTTCCACGACGGCTTTTAACTCGTGTGCCTAAATGCTTGTGATGTAACAGCTGACAAAAGAGGCTTGGGGGAAAGTAAATGGCCAGACTACGGTAGAAAGAACCCGCGTCTTGAGCCTCGAGGAACGCACCACCGGCGATGAGTCGTGTGGATGATGTAGGAAGAACAGGTAGACTCGGACACCAGTGGCTCCTTCTGAGGCTGCTTTCGAAGACCAAATGCATCACAGTGGCATGATAAGGCTGTCCCACTTCAAAGGCTCCTTCAAATGCGGTCTAGAAATGTGTCCATCTTTTGCAGATTCGCAAAGTATCCACCCAGTGGATCCTTTGCAGCCCGATATATATGCCAGCATTCATTGTGCAGAGGTAAAGTGAGTGTGTCCCAGCTAGACAACAGGAGGGGTGCTTTGTCACTCAAGGGTAAGGGCGGGAACAGCTGGTAAAGGCCAGACCATCCCATTTGACAGCACTTTCTGTTCAACCTATATTCCTTCCTAGACTTTGTCCTCTGAAGGATGCAGCCCCTGAATTTGCACACAGCTATCATGTTTCATGACTGGTTTGGCTCAAAGTCGCCAAGGGCCGGCACCTCGGATGAAGACGTACCTTCCACCTTGAGCCAAATGTCCGCCGTGCTGCTCAGCAAGAGACACTCACTCATATATGTGGAAGTAAACCTGAAAGACGTGAAAATAGGGGTTGAATTTCAGTCCGCGGTGGGAGATGGCATGAGAAGCTAATGAGCCACGGGGATATCTGTGTACAACGAGTGAAAGTAAACCTGCAGGGAGCATAGCACCCCTGCTGGTGAATTTGGTGTGGTACAATCCAAACAGCTCAGTGTCACTGTATCGATAACGAGTGGCATGATTAGGGTGAACAGTAGGATTCCTTGCAGTGGGGCATGTTTCTGCATCATGCATTCAGTCCATCATAATAAAAATACAGCATGTCTGACCTATGGAAGTCAAATTTAAGCCACACCCCCCATATTATTGGCCCATGACCTCACTTCCTTTTCCAGCACTTTGACATTTTTCATTTTTCCAATTTTTCTGGAACCTTCTGGGAATAAACCTCTTTTATAATGGACCAACAAAAAAAACAGGTTTCCTGGGATCCCCAAAGGAGCGCCCCCCTTTGGATTGGCCCTGGTCCAGCAGGTGCTTATTAATATCGACGTCTTCATGCTGCCCGTGTATCATTGTGGCTCCTTCCCAGTGAAAACAGACATTACTCCTTCTGGCAGTTTCTTTATTGCTCTGGGTCCATCCCTGTGATCTAGACTGGAACCAAAAGTTTGCTTCCGGTACTGTAGATCACAGAGATATTATAAGGACCACAATATGATAGGAGAAAATGTTTTGAAACCGAGCTGTCATAAAAATGAGCAAGGCTGCAGTTTTTAAATGCTTTATGTGGGCAGATGCTACGATATGAAAACCTTTCATCTCCAGAAAAGTCCCAGACCAGCAGACGGCAGGGTTGGGGGCATAACTTAGGCTAGGTGCCCCCCCATCTGCACAATGGCATGTTTTCCTATAGGGTTTGGCTAATTTTGCTGGGAGGTAAAAAAGACCCAGGTGGGTTGTGGGTAGACTCCCAGGATGCATTTGGAGAAGGAGGTTTGAGGTGGGCGACACAGGGATGGGGGGAGGGGGCAGTGGGCCCTAATTACAGCAGTGGCTCTGTGAGGCAAGCGGAAGACTTATGCTGTGGTGAAGTAAGGCTTCCTTACTGTAGGGGTCGGTGAGTAATCGTGTGTAGGACAAGCTGCGACTTCCTGTTAGCCCTGGATCTTCTGTGCTTTGCTGTTGCATACATTCTCCCACGGACCAGCTAGGGAGGTATCCTTACTCGCTACAAACTGTCCTCTTGTTTCCAGTCAAGTCCTCTTCCTTGGCACGACCCTTAAAGGGGCCTGAGAGGGCTGTAGGCCCCTTACAACCCTAACCAGGGTAAGCAGCTGGACGGTGACATATTCCGTTATGTCCCATGACTCAGCAGGCCAGGACACTTAGGTCCCTTAAATTTGTCCACTTCTTCAACAGATAGCAATGACTCTGGGAAAGATCCATGGAAGTACCGCATGTATAAAATCATTCTTGAAGCATAATAATGGCTCAGGCCTTTTTCCAAGCGATCACCCTTCATTCCTCGCCACTGCAGATCTCGCCTTTCTCTTCTGTTTGCCCATTTATGGAATCCCTCTCCCCGTAACAGTATCGTCCCCATAAAAGCCAGATGGTCTTCTTTCCGCACCTAATTCCCCAAAGAGGTTTGTTTTCATGGTGTCTGTCACTCACAGCTTCGTTCCCAGTATCAATCTCCTCTTCTCTCGCTCAGTAGCGGAGTGGCATCATCTCAGACACGGGCCAGAATATCACACGATCCCCCCCCACCACCACCCAGGCTGCAGTTCACGCAGAATGACAAACAGATGCTGTCCCTCAAAGGCAGCATGCAGGCGGTGTCTTGGCAGGATTGAATTGCAAGGAGCGATTCCCCAAGACCAGAAACTTCTTAGACTGCAACATAAATCCTTACACGGCTGGGCTAGCCCGCTTTCTTGGACCAAATCACCCACTGGTCAATAAACTTATAAAACATTTAGAGGCTACCTTTCCGTCGTATCCACTTTCATTTCAACTTTGCACCAGCGGTACAAACAAGACCTTGAGAGAGAAAATGGCTGCCCACTGTCAGGGGGCACACCCCTACAAAGAAAATTAACATTCATTGCAGAGCCTTCCCAGCTACTGTAACCTTTCCTGCTCTGCACTGGGGACTCTACAAAATAAGAATCCTTGAATGGAGCCACAATCGGTAACCTTCAAATGAGCAAGAGACTGTTCAGCACATCATTCAGCAGATGCACAATGCAGACAAAAAGCACCCTCAGAACAGAGCTCTTTTAATTTCCAGAACTGAGAAAGCACACTGAGAAATTCAATAGTTATAAAAATATCATTCAAAAATAAACATTGAATCTGGTTCCTCTATTACACAAAAACATCTTTTTCAGGCCATGGCCTGTGTCTTTTTAGACAAATGAATTCATAACTCAAGGCAAAACCAAATGAGGTTTGTTTGTGCTTTCCCCTTCTTTGAGTGGATATCTTACAAGGTTACTTGCCAAATTAATTTCATAAGTACTGTGAGACGTGTTCAGGAAACTTACAACGGGCCTCTTTTGAACTGACCCATCGCTGCACAGCTTTGAGCTAGCAAAAAATGAAAAAATGAAACAAAACAAAACGGTAACTGGACCATCGATGGGCGTCTAAAAGGCAGACGAACACGTCGCCTGTCTGACACAAACCTGCAGTGTTACTCTCTGGCTACAGCGTGGCAGAGGCATTTCTGCAAATATTTATTTTCTTTTTATTTATATTATATATTATTCATCAGGAGTTTCACAATATTTAAGCTGTAAGAGCAACACATGTATGCATTATTAATGTTTAATACATATTCATATGATTTTTATGATTCAAGGCCAGTTGAACATTGAAGTTGTTGGTGAGGGTTTTATGATTTGTGAAACACGGGCACTTCGTTGTCCTCTGGGGGGGGGGCAATCCGGCCTGTGCGTCCCACATGACTGCTTCACCATCTATGTTATTTAAAATAATGCATCATTTTCCATTTTTTTTCCTAATGTCTTACAACTTTTTTCACTTTATCCAGGCTTAAGAATCGTTAATGCAAAGCAACAAAATAAAGCAAAAACAGAAAACACATAAAAATACCATAAAAAAGCATTTTGCTTTACAATATTTCCCTTTTTTAAAGGTTTCCTTAGGGCGACGTGTACAATGCACTCCAAAAGTTACTACAGAAGTTGTTATTTTATCGCTGATGTTAGATTAAAAACATGCCACTCAGAGTCAGGGTAAGTAAACGTCTGCTTTCCCATGGCAGTATTAGGCATCAAAGTTCACCTTCAGGCAAAGGGGACGAGTGGCCTTTTACGCCCCGGACGGCGGCGGGTGAACCTGGAGAACAGGGGGGTGGGTGGGGAGGAGAGGTCCGGAGCAGCACCTCCAGAGCACATCGTGGGGGCGGGCCCCAAGGTCACATGGAGGTCAGGGGTAGGTCGCAGGCTTCAGCTTAGAAATGCCACACCTTTTCCACCCTCCGCTGTGACCTCGCTGCAGCTGTCAGGTCACCCTGTGCTGTGTGCGACCTGGGCCACAAGAGTTCCACACCAGCACTTTCCAACAGCACCCAGATGGCGGACAAATAACACTAATTACACCTCTGGAACGTGGCCTCTAAGGGTCGGCGTGTTAACCGAATCGGCATTCTCTGACACATGCGGACCTCTGCTTTGATGTCACTTCCTGTGGGGGTCACATGGATCAGCTGGCAGTGGACTGTGGAACCTCAGGCAGAAGTGAACATTGATTTCCAGGGTGAATACGAGGCCTGAAATCCCACTGCTCTGCTGGGCTCCCAAATCAGCCTGAGTGCTGGTTGAAAACACACAAATCACCGGGCATCGGAGGCACGCCTTCACGAGCAGCACAGCACAGAATCCTGCCACAGAAGATTCCCTGCCTGCTGGCTAAAGATTATTTCGCCCTTGTAAAGGGGAGGAAACATCATTAACTGGCTTCCGGAGTTGGAAATCGGACCGGTCGGATCCACCATATCCAGTTTGGCGAGTTAGTTCCTATTTTTTTTTTCGCGGCAGCCTGAAAACCTTTCCTGGCAGGCTCGGAGATGATGGTGTCCATGTGCTTTCTGTAGCGACCGTACACGCTGGCACGTTTTCAGCACGCTGGGGAAGGCAGCCTTATAATCGGGGTGGTGGTGGTGGCTTATTTCCTCTATGAAAAAAATGATCAGCCTTAGATTGTAGATTTAGCTGAAGCTATCCAAGTGGGTCCAAGGCTGTACTGTTATTCTTGTTTAATCTTATTTTGAACGCTATAATTGCAACGTATACAATAAAGGCATGAAACAGCAGTACTGCAGCAGTAGCACTGTATAGCTGGATATTGCTATAAGGCTCTACATGGGATGTTCAGTCCATTTTTCCTTTTAGGACAGAAATGCGCATGTTGTGTTTTCCCTCCCGCGTACTGAAACGTTCTTACGTAAGCGGTTCAGTAGGAGGTGAAACACTGGAATATTTTCCAGCAATTGCACCAGCGTGAGCGTCCAGATGTGGCCCGAAGGTAATCATGCGAGGATAGCTCTGCACATCAGGCCCCCCCAGACCACCCCCCCCATCACTGCTTGAT
>JAODLC010000065.1:4317797-4330970 GCA_026781145.1 Hippopotamyrus pictus | reverse complement strand
AGACCCCCCGCGCCATGCCAGGGACCCTGCAGACCCCTGACTGCGAGTTTTTAGAGGATACGACCTTGACTAGAGCCGCGTGAGAGGACATGCTGACCACGTGCGTGGGGATCGCAGAGACGAAGGGCTTTTTACACAGCTTCACACGACGTTGTGCTCAGAGATTCAAGTGCATTAACGGAAAGCCATCCTTCTGAAAATTATGCATTTAATTTGAGCTCTTGAATTCTTGCCACCAGCATATGTCTGCCAAAAAATAGCGGCGATATCACAGCTACTGTCGTTGAGTATTCAGAGGGTACACACCGCCTGGAAACCGGGGTTTCCTGAAACTCCAATAAAGGCCATTGGAACGCTAATGTCCTCACCCGTGAAGTGCAGAGTGACACAGAGGTCAAGGGGGTGGATTTATATCCTAAAAGATTGTTGGTCCCTACTGAAGTCCCCTTGACTAAGGTACTTAACCTCATCTACTATAATAGGAGCTCCAGGTGCATTTGTGTGTATGAGTACATTGGATGAAAGAGCCAATTAAAGGTGAACAAATTCATAAAGATGAAAAAAAGTGAAGAGAATCAGCACATGAGAGAGAGAGAGAGAGAGAGAGAGAGAGAAAGAGAGAGAGAGAGATAATTGCCAGCACGGGGCCATTGATTCCTAGATTCTCTCGATTTTCCTTAATCAAATGCCACAGAAGGGCTATGGATTTTCAGAGAGAGGTTGAATGGCTTCTCTCTAAGGCCACTTCCAGCATGGGAGAGGAAATTCCATGAAGATTCGAAGGTGTCGTTCAGTTTAGGTCACATGGTACGGCCATTATCTCGCCTTTTCACAGATAGGTTAAACAAAGAGCGCCGTGAGTGGTCAGTGTGGGGACCCATTAACCCATTAAAGGCAGAGCGTACTGGGGAGATTCACTGGGAGCGTTTGGAGCGCAGGGCTGCCGGCTGGGAGTAATCGACACACAGGATAGAAGTGTAAAGCTCAACAATGAAAACGAACAAAGATTCGGAGAAATACAAAGACACAATAATGGCATAAACATAAAATGACGGGAGGATGGAGTAAAACGCGGTTTAGGGGCTTTCGTGCTCGGTCGGTCCCTCTGGACGGCCAACATCCCGCATCCCTTTCAGGGCCAGTTTCAGCCTGTCCTGTTCCCAGCCACCTGTGACCCGGCGTCCTCTCTGACCAACCGCGACACGGTCACTGAGCTGCTCAGGGGCCATTCAGTCAGCGGCCGTGGCAAGACTGGCCAGCAGCGGTTTCTAAGGTCCACGGCCTAGTTCCACTCCGCTACCGGATCGAGCTCTCCGCATGGGCCTGCTTACGCACTGCTGCTGACCTCCCCGCCCCCTGGAGTCCCTGGGCTCTGATGTGGGAGCGGGAGAGCTGCTGGTTCGCCGTAGGCCTCCGCTCGCTCCTCCCGTCCACGCGTTTCTGTTGAGGCTCCCGTTGCCACGGTAACGTCCATGACTCATCCGGCCGACTCTCGCTTGCCTTTCCCCCTCTCAGGCATCGGCCCTCACAAAGAGGCAAGAGCCTCCTAGACCAAGCAGGGCCCGCTCTCCGCTGCACCGTTCCCGCACTCGTGCTCGGCAAACCACTCTGTCAGGTCACCCCCGCTGCGTTCCGCCAAAGCAAACCGGGAAAGGGTTTAAGTGCCATGTGTGTCTGCTGTATCTGTTGGGATTGGCGCGTCAAAAAAAAAAAAAAGATGTGACCTGAAAGTATTATGCAGTTGAAATACGAAGTCAGCTGAAATCAGATTTATACGCTTATTTCACAAGATGGTTCACAAAGTGACAATCTTTTACAGATCTCTTTAATCCCATCAGCTGAATGCCGGAAAGGACTTATGTTTAATTTTAATCTTGTAAGACGCCCTGTGGATTCACCCTGTGGAGGAGACTGTTGTTTTTGTAATTCCTACTCCTGGCCAGGAGTTGAGCCCCCCCCCACCTCCCCCCATCATCAAAAGACAAACTACACCAAGCTGTAGCTGATGGGATCGCGTTCTTGCGGACTGCACCATTTCCCACGATAAAAGGGAGGATCAGGCTTTATGCAGATGTGCGGCTTGTTGCTGTAAGAGCAGCATGTTGGCTTTTCTGTCTCACACACCTTGAGTGCAGTGGCTTTACTATTTTTGGACCCCACCTCCACTTCCTCAAACCCATTCACCCCTCCCACCCTCACCTCTTTCCACAATCAAACGCTTTTCAGCCTCCGGACGGGAATGTCGCGGGCGGTTTCCGGCACGGGAAGCGACGAGTGACGGCTGACCAGAAGCTGGCCTTCCCGAAGGGGCGGGGCTTCCAGAAGTGATAGGCGGGGGCGGGGGGGGGCGTGGTATAAAGATGAACCATCCCCCCATCTATGCTTTGTACCAGAGGGTGACCCACCAGAAGGCTGGTGGGGGGACGATGGTTCGCAGCAGGCGTCCCAATAGTTCAGCCAGTGGTTTTACAAAGAAATTATAAGCCATTTTGTTATTATACTGCAAAGCATTATGGTCATACACACTATCAGACATGCCAAATTGTTATCGCCGTCATTTGGCTGTGCGTCGAGCTCTTAAGAGAGGATGAAGATGCTTAGTGCTGCAGGAGAGCTTTCTGGGTCCTATGTGTCTGCATGCGTGCTGTCTGTCCACTCCACTGTCTCATATCAGCATGTGGGCGGGCACCGTGCACAGACACCTCTTTGAAATAGCACCCTTTTCACGATCGCTGATATGCCTGAGGTGTGGAGGAATCGCGCACATTTTTCAGGGCGCGGCGCTAAAATCAGTTACCTGGAGCACGCATGTGTCGTTTAAAGTGATGGCTGCTCCAGACGGAATTTCACAGTGCATGCTGGGTAATTTCTATATATACACTGCCAATGCGAATGGGTGTAACAGCAGAGCGGCAGACTCTCAGATCTCGCTTCTGTGTCTGAAGCGGTCGGAAGGCTAGCCCACGGCCCGCCCGCTCTGACAGCTCCCCGCAAGCCTGGGCTGAACATGAGAATGACACGCTCCTGAAAAAACCTCTCCTGTTGTGTATAATCCATTTTTTTCAGTGGGTGGGAGTGGCCTGCGTGTGAGTGGGGAGTGGATCCCGGCAGAAAATCACCAATGGGGGCATGGGGGCTATTGGAAGGGCACCAACCAACCAGACGGCCATCCAAGAGAGTGTATTACATGGACACGCTATTCTTTTCTTGGGGGGCGGGGGGGGTGGTTAGGCATCTTCTCGATGCTGAAAAAGGAGAACGCCCACATCTGTTCCTCCCCCCATCCTGTGCCAGCTATCCTCCAGTCATCGATCACTGAGAGAGGAGACCGGCACAGACTTGGGGGCCACGGCAAAGGCGTGTCTGCCACTGAAATGGAGTGTTCCGGAATAATCCCGCTAGCGGTCCCCCAGTGACGCGGCCCATATCAAACCCGCCTGGGTCATCACGGCACATGATACGTCTGTATAAGAACCAGCCAGACGCTGCAAAGGGCACGTCGCTGTCAAGTGCTTTGCTTTGTGCTGCTACAATATTCCGGGTTTTATATTAACCACCAGTGGAAAAAAATTTAAAAAGTGATTTATTCAATTATCAGCAAAAGGTTCTTAAAGATTTTCACAGTTTTGGTCCATTTCATATAGGGGCCCAGTGCCTTTTGAATCTTTTGAACTGCACAGCATAATAACCTCAATGCACCATGGGGTCCAGAAATGTATATGTTTCAAAACAATATAATGGGAAGCAAAAGCAGAGAGTGATATATATGTGGAAAGCAGAGCCTGTTTGCTGTACTGCTCCAGCAGTGTGATGGTATACAGCTGCAACGGCTCTCTGTGGGGCACAGGAAGGAGAGGACTTGGCATGTGGCAGGGGACAGGGATGCCAAAACAGGGAATGGGGGAGAATAACGGGGGGGGGAGGAGAATTGGGCAGGGAGAGATAGTGAGGGAGAAAGAGAGGCAGAGAAGGAAATGAGAGAGAGGGAGACAGAGATGGAGGGGAAGAGAAGGAGAGTCATAAAGGGAGAGAACGCGAGAGACAGAGAGAAGAGAGACAGAGAGACAGGTACAGCAAAGTTGGAGAGGGAAAAGGGAGAGAGAGAGAAGGAGAAAGACAAGGGAAGAAAGAAGGAAAGAGAAAGCAAAGAAAGAGAGAGAGAGGGACTGACAGAGAGAGAGAGGGAAAAGGGAGAAAGAAAGAGAAAGAAGGAGAGAAAAACAGAGTCACAAGGGGAGAGAACAAGAGAGACTGAAGGAAGAGAGAGGGACTGAGACGGAGAGAAGGAAAAGGGAGAGAGAAAGAGACTAAGAGAAAACAAAAATGGGAGAGGGATAGAGAAGGAGAGAGAAGGAAAGAGGGAAAAGAGAGAGAGAGAGTGAGAAAATGAGACACGTTCAGCTGTGATTATGATCTCAGCTGAGACGAGTGGCGAAGCGGCCCTCAAACTTCGCCCCCAAATTTCAGCCTGGCTAGGTTACTGCTACCTAAGAGGATGTCACCCTAGGCAAATGGCCAGCCTCCCCTTAGCAGGATCTGCATGGGACATGCCACAATGCTGGACGGACAGTCTCGGCCAGATCCGAAGAGCCATGACATTCGTTTGACTCCGTGGGGGGGCTCTCTCTAGGAGGGGCAAGTCTGTTTTCAGTCAAAATACTACTGCCTTCCTTGAGGCTATTCTGCAAGCCTCTTTGCCCTCTGTCTAAAACCTGACACATAATATGCATTGTGCTCACTTGTAAGCTTAGATGATCTCGCTACATTGATTCATAACAGACCCTCATTACTGCATAACCAGTTAAAGACACAACAATGGTCAGGGTTTGGGCAGGAATATTCTGCTGGAATGAGGCATTGTGGTTCATATTTTGTTTACTTCTGTGTTGCCGCTTTTACTCATTTTCACATCAAAGTGGCTCTTACTGTCCAAACATGAGAGAGGAGGAAATATCACTCCCACAATCGGATTCTTATTTTGGTAATGCTTTACCTGAGAGGGCACACATACTTACACTAGTGGCCAAAATTGTGGAAACGCTTCCAATTTTTAGAGATTGCAGAACTTTATTCAACTGTTGCTCCAGTCACTTATTTAATCGTCCAACGTAAGTGGAGTCCCAATCCCTTCTCACATGTAGGCTATTGAAAAAACATCTCCATCCATCCATCTATCCATTTTCATGAGCAAACATAGTTGCTACTTGAGATAAAAGATGCGTCACGATTCATTAATGGTGAATAAACGTGACATCGGTATTTCACTTGTGTTATTCATCACTCGTTCCTTCAGTAGTTCACAAAGGTTTACAGAACTAACAGATATTATTTATTACTAGTACTAGCTACATAGTAACTACCTGACGTAGAAAGTGCATCAAAATTCATGAATGATGAATATACATAAGATCAGTATGTAACCAAGACTTTGTTTATGGTTAATTAATACAAGAAATAGTTAAAACTATAATGTTTGTAACCTCTTACATAAGGTGTTACCCTTATTTCTTGAGGAGTTCAACATCACACACACATACAAAATTACTAATATATCTGGTGATCACCATTACATTTTACCTTAAACAACTGCTGCTCTGATGGTTTTCAGTACTGTATATGAGATCCCTACACTCAGCCTCTACCTGATCGTTCTGCCATCCCAAGCTTCAGTTACTTCATTATATATTCGCATATATATATTGTATTATATATATATATATATTTTGTATTTTGAAGATACGTGTCTCAATAGTTCATGATACCCAGAATGGCAGCTTTGAGGTTACAGCAAAAAGCAGCCTGACACCCCCATGCTGGACCTGTTCTTCCATATAAGGCAGGTTGCGGCTGATCGGTGGGAAGCTGGGAAGTGTACAGGGGGAGGGAAAAGCATGTGCGAAAGATAGAGCGATTGATTAAATTCCCCACCTCTTACCCAGGGGCATTTATCAGAGAGGGCCCATTCACTCCAGCCTATCAATTTGTGGTCACTAATCAAAACGGAGGCCGAAGGCAGAGCGGGGGATGAGTGCTGAATCAGAAAATACGGTGCTGGCTCCCCCCCCCCCCCCCCCCCCAAATGCTCACTAGGGACCTCCAGCAAGAATCCCAGTAATTCAATAAAACCCTTCTCTCTGGACCGCACAATGGGTAAAATCATCAGAAAGCACAGGGTCGGAATTTTTAAAGCTTTTATCCGCGATGGGATTAATATGTTGTCCCGGGATATAACTGGGCTCCCGGGGGGAGCACAGCCTACAGGTTCATTCCCGCTTTGTTTACCTTGCATCCCTGACCCAGAACCAATTAAATGCTCCTTCATTACCAGACACATCCTCAGAGCTCGGGGGGGTTACACCGGGTCAAGGTGAAGGGGAGGGTTTGTCAGCCCTGACCTTAAGGTGAAGGTGTGCGTGTGTGTGTGTGTGGGGGGTTTGTCAGCCCTGACCTTAAGGTGAAGCAGTTTCTCATCCATGATGCCCATAACCTGGGTGGGCTGCTATTAAGGGGCCTTGGCGTAATGCCATTAAACAATGTGTCCCTCCCCAGGTAGGAAGGCCCAGAGACTTCACAATGAACAGATAAGGAGAGAGCTAGTGATGGTGTCATGTAGCAAAATGGAGAGCCCATTTAAAGGTATTTGCAAAGACACAAAATGCCCTTGAATACCGGAAATGAAAGTGCGACAGATCCTCATAAAATGAAAGTCAGTGAGTCACACTCATAATGAATCGTTATTGAGAAATGCGTACATTAAGGCTCTGGGCTCTCGAGTAAGAAGCTGCTGTTATTGCGCAGGATCAGAGACATCACTGATTTAGCCTCAGGATATGGTACTCAGCTAGCACCCCTCGGATTCCAATCCATAACCCCCCCAAGACAAAAGGAGCTAATCTCACTGCCCACTTTCTGTATCAACCCCGGAACATTCAAAACAGACCACTCAAAAAATTAAACGCAATAATTATTTTCATCCATCACAGAAAAATGTATATAATCGTCAGCGAGCTCGGAAACCAGGCTGCCTGGTCTGTGGTGAGCAGGATCATTCTCCAGAAAGGAGACAGTTCCGCGTCCCGCCAGAAGGGCTGAAGTGGACCTTGGAGAATCGCTCTCCATTGTCATGTCCATCATACCCTAAGGATGAGGTTCAGCTGATTTAGAGCCTTCCATGTGACTACAGACTCACTACCACTGAATATGCATCCAAAGCAGACAGTAGCACTTCTTTACTAACCCTAAACAGAAACTGTTCCTTAAGAAAAACTGCAGCACTGTTTACCCATTTGCTTCATCAGATAAGCAAAGACAGTATTGGATTATTACAGTGTAAAACCATAATATTGATGTAATTCTCTAAATAATCTTTCTATTACTACTATTATTTGTATTGTAGATTGTAATTAGTGTGATATTTCATGTTATATATGGGCCAATAAGTTGATTACGCTCTTGGGAAAATAGCATATACTGTACAGTAAGACTGGGACTATGCATATTTTCACGCACAGGAGGTTGAAGGGACGATGGCGTTAGCATTCACGACACACCACGCTAGAAGTAATTTGTACTTTGGATTTAAAGGAGGTGGTGTGTCTGAGTAGGAATGGGCTGTTACCACCACACCTGAAAATTCACGGGCTGGCGATAAATCAAACATATTGCTCTCACTTTGCATTGACATCTACATCCTTCTCCCCTTTTATCTTCCAAACGTCGGAGAAGAACCGTATTCAGATGAAGTGTATTGAAAGCTAAACAGGGCTGTCAGCCCGAATAGCTAGGATGACAGGTGTCTGAGGTAACTCTGGGATGTGCGTGTGCTGTCTGTCCTTTTTTAACGTTTTTTCTTTCAGTCCATTTATTTAGAAAAGATCAGTTGTGTTTCATAATACACAGCATGTGTCAGTTCCACTCCAGGTGCAGCAAAGAATTCTGGGTACCCCCAGTCCTCTGCTCGGACCTACCTCCTGAAAAGTCAAATCCCATCTCCTCTTCTCCTTGGGATGGGCTTCATGGCTGAGTTTCACGCCCGATTCGTCCCCCAGAAGTATCCCCTGTGGCCTTCTGGAGATTTAGTCTCATCTGACACCCCTGAGAGACCAGAAGAAGTAATAAGCTAAAGAAAAGCTTGTTGCAAAATCCTTCTCCTCACAACAATGCCCTGTTGATGACGGCTTGGAATATCGGGGGAATCGGGTCTGTAATGGACAACTCGCCACGCCGATCTGTGTGGGCTGGCAGTGTCTGCATGCAGGTGGATGTACAAACAGGTCTTCCTTATACTCCAAGGGACACTGACCCAGGTTCTTATGTCTCACAGGCTGAGTAACAGCTTCTTTAAACTGTTGACAGCTTTGTGACCATATTGCCAATCCCATTATCCCCAATAAAGTCTCCCATTTCTCCTCTGCGTCCCAGTGGTCTTCAGTTCAAGTAAATTAAAGGAGCACCCCCACCATTACCACAGAAACCTCCCCTCCCCTTCGCCTGTGGCAACAACAAATCTTCTGGCCTCCTACCTTCATGCATCACAAGAATAATACATGAAAAACACACAAGCAGCAATTTGGAAGCCGCAGGAACAGATGTGGCCAGGCTGCTAGAGGATGGTCAGATCAGGGGAGGCTGCAGGTGTCTCCAGGGCGACGCCTCCTCAGCACCTCACATGAGAAATGGCTTCCGATGTTAATTTGTGAGCCTTGTGCAGTTGTAGACAAATCTGTCTCATATTCTCTGGCTGATACACGTGGATAGCACGCAGTTATATTCTCCATAGACTGTTAAGAATCCCCAAATACTCCCTAAAACAGTAAAATTAAGTTGATGACAAACACAGACACGTACAGACAAACGAGCATATCCCTAACATAGCACCAGTATTGTTTACGCAGTTCCCAAATTGCTCACACAACCTCCATCTCCTATCTTAACTCCTAACTTAGTTGTTGTTGTTTGCTGTTCATACCTACATAAACTGCATAATGCCCCATTTATCAGAATGACATTCTGCTTAACGGAACAAAACAAAATCACTATGTGCTGAATGAGAATCGGGGAGAAATACGACTTTAATTTACATTTCTGTCACCGTGACTCAACGCACCTCACATGCCCCCTCAAAAGGGAAGAGGTCTCAGGCAGTTTCTCAGCTCTAAGGACTAGTGAGGCTTAACGTTGAGAGCAGAACATGTCTATATGAAGAGTCCCACAATAGGTGGGGGGGGTTTCACACAAAGGCAGGTTCACGGGAGGCTGCAGACGGCCTGACTTCATCTGACACAAGCAGGGCCGGTTTACTCATGACGGCTGCGAACAGAGGGACGGCTGGGACTTCAGGGCTGGGAGGAGACGGCTGGTTCTGCTTCGATGGAGAGCAGCTAAGGTCCAGCGCTCTCCAGGTGCCCCCTCAGGACGGCACACACCCACCCCCGGCTGCTCACACGGGCCAGGATGCTGATGGGGGAGCCGCCAGGAGCAGCTGCGCGACGCAGGTGTATGGAGCAGGGCTTAGCCTCACAAACGTTGCCTGCCAGAGCAGTTGGCATCGCTCCGGCTGTCCTGGACAGAACACCATAGTGACAAATTATATAGGTGCTACTAACAGAGGCCTGAGGACTGACAGATCTGGGACGGGTAGGGCACTGTGGGGAATGTACTGAATATAGTATATACACGAGGAGCATCACATGGCTCGTCCCAGAGATGTGCCAGCAGGTCTTTCCAAGAGAAAATGAAATCTTGCTCGAGTGGAAAATGACATTTCCCGCTGCCTGGGGTGTGTATGTTTTGGGGGGGGGGGGGGCGTAACATGCTACCAATGTTCCCCCTTTATGCCAGAGGAGTTCTGGGCTCTTCTTGGAGTCACTAGCCACTTTAGACTCCTTGTATTTCTCAATTATTTCCACAATTGATTTTGGTATAACTGACGTTTTATAAATCAATTTCAATGCCGCGCATCAAAGACAGCTGCGCTAATTTTTCATTTACATGCCGCAATTAATTTGATTAGACTGAGCCCTTCGATGTTTTTTTCAAACAAACAACGGCTACCAAGGAAAGACGCTTTTCCCATGTTAAATAACATGCCAGGCTCTGCTTCCTGGATCTGCTTCTAACACACCTGTTACATTCACTAAACAGTTCTTTTCACTCTCCTGAAGTCATTTTCTCATCCTTGTCTACCTCGCTTCTACCAAAATAAAATATGACGCCCTAAAGGTTTAATTTCCCTTCCATCTGTCCAGGAATAATAATATTACTGCCACCTCTACGTCGGCAAGTGTGTTTAGCCAGTGAGTCGGGTGCCTGTGGAGTCAAAGGCAGCTCAAAGCCATCCAGGCTGCGGGCCCTGACTGTACAAGATGCCGCCCGTGTTTTCGACCTGGGTCTTCGATGCCGAGAAAACCAATCCTTCGATCCCTCCCAACATGCCCTAAGAAATGCGCAGTGAGGTGAGCTACATTTTAAGGATGAAGAATCGCATGTGCATTGTGCTTACGCAGTGACTCCACTTTGGAGGTGCAGAAGTAGGACAGAGTGCTCTGGGTAAAACTTGCGGCGTGTCGTAAGTGGCAATGACTCACCTGGAGGCTGCTGGTGCGTTGGGCTATATGGTGACCAAGCACAGTGGGCTTTCTCACAGTCTAGTCTTCGAAAGGCCATAGGGTGTGCATTTGACATTGCTACCTGTCCCGGGTCCAGAGTCAGTGCAAATTTATCAAGGTGTGACTTACAAGAGGAGAATCTGAAAGTACTGCTATTAGGTCTTTGCTCAAGATGTCTTTGTAAAAGGTCGAGTTAGAAGCATGTACTCCCTAAAGTGGTCTGTGGTCCTGCTCACCACAGACCCTCCCTAAAGTCAGATGTCTGTCAGACCTCACTATGTCTATCCTGGCATGCCTCTCACTCTCATTACTTACTCCAGCTCAGGTTTACATTCAGAGGCTATCTCTACCACCCCGGGGGTGAGGTTAGAGTGCTCAAGCCCCCCAGAGGCCATAGGTGGAACGTGCAAGTTCTGTTCATTTTCCATGGCGGCCTGAGTAATAAATACGATATGTACAAGTGGATAACATACACATTTAGGGGTGGGGGGGGGCACGTTTATGTAAAGCAGAAACTCATCGTTTTGTCATCACATGGAGTTGTGCTCCTCATATGCACCGGACTCATGATTTAAATTCCACACCAGCTGATTTATGATTCTTCACGCGCATGAGTGCTTCCTGAGTGGAGGAGTCCCCGCTGAATCGGAACCTTACCTTTATTTTTGAGGCTGGTACTTTCTTTTTTACTGCTGTGCCCCATTTGTAAAAGAGCTGGTATCTATAAAAACAGCAATATTAGTACGTAAGTGAGAAGTCTTGTGGCGTTGCAGCGAGAGAAGCGTGTGGAGCACAGCATCGTGGGTAGGTAACAATTATTCAATCCATGATAAATATTAAATGGGGGAATTTTCTGTAAAAAAAAAAAACCCTAAAATGTCAGTAATTGGCCAGAAAAAAAATGGACAAAGAATTAATGGTGCGCAGAAGCCCATCATTCAATGTGATTTAAAAGATGCTGGTCGTTCAGCGGTTTCCGCAGTAAGTAACAGCAGCAGCGTGGCATGCAGTTATTTCTCTACAGCGCGCTGGCCCTTTAAGGGCGGCCCGCCGGTCAGGACCCTTGGTGCCGCGATGAGGCTGCCCATAAGCCACGGCCTGCGCGGTCATGGGGAGAGCGACTCCTCCATTAGCCAGATGCACACTGCGGCTTGGGGAGGTGAGGTGGGACTGAGGCGAGAGAAGGGCTGGAAATTAGCCCTGAAGTGCGGAAATGCAGCAGCTGCAGGAAAAGAGAGAAACCATTTAAACCACATTCTGCTTGAATGGACTGTATATGACGTGTGCTGCCTGGAGTCTTAATGAACAGTTTTTACATAATGCGCAACAATCTATAAATGGGAACGCATTCAAAAAGGCCCCATTTTTCTACAAATTTATACAAGTATACAGATATTATTATTACTTCTTTAGCTTTTAAAATATTTTTTTTGTCAAATGACACAGGGTATCTGAGGACTGCTGCTGTTTGTAGTGTTTCTAGGTGGTTAAATATTTCTCCGTAACGCTTTAGGGGATGATGGATTGGCTAAAACATGGATTAGATTTATTAACACTACAGTTAATTAGCCACAAATTGAACCTGTTAATCCGGTGGGGATTGGGGGGGAATTTGGCAGCATGAAGACCAACAAACACATGGACCTCTGGGGACCCAGACTGAGAGCCCAAGGTCAAAAGGGAGGCCCAGTACCAAGCAGCCACGAATTCCCCGTGAAATGACACGTCTCTGCACCTCCCACAAGGTCAAAGGTCAGAAGCGCCGTTTGATGGATCGATGCCAACAGGCATAGCAATTTATCCATGAAGCCCCAAAGGACCCTGTGCCGTACATGCAGCAGGGCGTGTCATCACAAGGCCACGCATCTGTAGACAGTGGCCGATCCCTTAACTTTCCTTCCCAGCGGAACCAGGCCTGTTGATTTGTATCATCAGCATTATTGTTTTGGACATGATTACATATTCCTCAGTACTCCTGCCATATTTACTCTGCAGTTACAGCTCCTTCCTGCTGGCCAGATGAACACGGTGTAATTAATGAAATAGTTTCCTTTGAGGAGAGTGGAAGCCTTCCAGGCAGACTCTGGGTGCCGGGGGTTGGGTTCTGTCGATGCAGCAAAAACCGTGTTTCCAGTGTCAACAGGCATAGAAATCCCCCCCCCCCCACCACTGCTTATTCAGAGACCCAAGAGCCAGGTCCCTCATGCTGGTCAGCAAGCAGGGGCACAGAAGAGTCATGGGATCCTGGGACACTGCGCATACACACACACACACACACACACACGTTTGCATTCATATCTTTGTGGGGACTCTCTTTTCATTCCTATGGGAAAAACCCTAATGCCAATAATGACAACCTTAACCCTACCCAGCCCTAACCTTAATCATAAGTAACCAAACAAAATACAAGACTTTTGCCACTTTTATTTTTTGATGGCAGTCACAGATTTTTATAAAATTGAGTTTCCTCTTGTGGGGACCGAAAAAGTGGCCCCACATCATCAAAATAATTTTATCTCATTGTGGGGGCATTTGGTCCCCACAATGTAATGTATACATAACCCCA